>PVIR01010301.1:0-50295 GCA_004026965.1 Petromus typicus
GTTGCTGCTGGGTGTGGGTCTCCACACCCAGTATTGTTATGTGGTTACCGGGGAATCGAACCCGGGCCCTTGCGCTTGCGAGACAGGCGCCGGAACCACTGAGCTAACTCCCCAGCCCACATCTCTTCTTTCAAAAGTAAGTCTGTGTGCTTGTGTTAGTCTGGAAGTGTGTGGTTGTGTTGCGTCCTGATCTCCAGGGGATACACCTAGGAGATCTTGTCAGAAGTAGCTCAGCAGGAGAGGGAACTGGCCGCCCAAGGTGAAAGTGGGGAAAGCTAGCAGTAGTAAGCAGGAAGTGAAATTGGTTCCAAAATGGGGAGCACAATACCTGGGTCTGCAAGGAGCTGCAGTACAAGGTGAATGTGGAAAAGCCTTTTCATCACAGCAGTGATGAAAAGTGCACTAGGATCAGAATGCCTTTTATGGCAGAATTGAATTTTTACATCTCTAGCAGACCCTTTAGTTATGACTGACGTGATACGTGAACAACTTGGGTTACAACTGGAATTTTGGTTGTAACTTACAAAATCTTGAGTTGTGACCCAAATGCTGGCTGCTGTGCTTCCAGATGGTCTCAGATACCGACTTAACCCTTTAAGAGCTCTGGAAGGAACATCACAGATTTCTTTGTGGGGTTAATTGAGAGATCCAGGCTAGAGTCTCTCTGATCTGCCTTTATACAGGAGAGAGACTTTGAAGACTGTATAGAGAGAAGGTCGAGCCGTCATTTCACCAAGCTGGCTTATAACCAGCCTTCACAAATGAATTGCGTTGGTAAATCAAAGGTCCACTGTACTTTATAGGTTGAAGACTGTAGTAGTACTAAGTCCCAATCAATTTGACTAGTATTCAGACCAAAGTGTTACAGTTAGTTGTCTTATTGAAAAAAATAGTAATTACATGGACATGGAAGAAAAGCCTTGTACGGATATAAAACATTTCATTATTTCAAAAGTTGACATGAATTGGTTAATGTTAAAGCTGTCTCGTGAGACACTAGTGCACATAAGGATATTTCTGTGAAATTTGCACCCAGACTCCAAGGATTAGTGAAGGCAAGTTTATAATGATCACCAAATATTTAATGCTGACAAGGTAGACCTTTTGAAAGCCAACCTCATCAAGAACTTGGGTGAAGAAAGATGTAAGATTTCAAAGTCTCCATTAAGGAGAAACTAGATATTCAGCCAGGGAACTTGTTGAAAAAGGTTAAGATGTCCCAAAGGAAGTACAACTGGCCAAAAAACTTCACATTAAAGGAGCTCTGGGTTTTTTCACAGCATTAAAAGGGCAGAATGATCCAAATTTAAGACGATGGCAGTTTGCCAAGGCATAGAAAAGATGTTCGCTCCACGTCATAAGTTATTTCAAGAAGAAAAGAAGGCAAACACTATTCAGTAAGCTGCTGGTAAATTTATTACAAAGAAAATACTTTTACATTCAGTTTTTCTGATGTTACATTGGTGTACTAAGTAAATGTTCATTTTATTGCTTTTTCCTCATAAAACCAACAATAAATCAGTTTGTAATGTTTTGATGTGTCTCTTTAAAAGTCAGGAACAATCATAATTTCTCCAGTGATTATTCACTGGCTTTACAGTTTGAGTTTCTATGGATATTTTTGCAGTCTTACTTCCATGTACAGTATGCACTCTGTGGGTATATTCATGTCTGTCCATGTATCTGTGTGCTTTTTGGCAGAAGTCTTCTTGAAATGTACCATGTTTTTACGTGCATTATTCACCTGAGTCTAGTAAACATATCTTGGTTTTTTCCATGATGGTTCATTACTAAAAACAGCTCTTGCAGTTGTGTACTCCAAAGTAAAATAGCCTGCTAGTTAAGGGTGTGGCTCCTGCAGCCAAATTTCTGAACCCAGATACTTATGTCTTAATCTGGAGTAAGACAGCCCTTTTACACTGCTCCAGACCCGACCATTTGGGGAACTAGGCTGGCTTACAACCAGCCTGTAAGCCTATCTCATATTTCCATATGTATTTGTATATCTTGTATTATATCTGTTTCTCTAGTAAGCACTGATTCAGAGTATGGTACGGGGCCATGGGTCTAGAGATACAGAAGTGCAAAGATGAAATTGTTTAACAGGGTTAGTGGTTCCCGGAGTTGCCTCTTAATTTGCTGAAACCTAAAGATGCCATAGTTTCTCCTAATGATGAATTAGGGATGTCCTTGGTGTGAGCTGTTTAAAGTAATACACAATGTAGATCAATTTGATGATCATAATTCACACTTGGGAGGGGTAAAGAATTTAGCATCTCCATATTATGAAATTTTAGGATATTTTGATAGAATGGGAAATAGGATGATGCCAGCTGATTGGTCTTAGTATCTCTGGACAAACTAGCGAAGGAAAACAGTGAACTCAGAGCATCACTAAGAAATCAAAAGTCTTCTGGCCGAGAGGAGAAACTAAGGAAGGGAAATGAGCACAAGGTTCAAATTCACAGCTTTTCCAAGTGTCCCCTGAAACAGAATCTTCTCCTTGTTAGCCACAGGACTGAGATTGCCAAAACCTGCACAGGCCCTCACAGTGTGACTTGCCTGAAATACAGTAAGTGCAGTGCTCACTTTCATAGGGTGGCTGAAGTATAGCGGAGAGTGCTGATTGGAAAACAATGGGACCTTGTAAGGTGGATGGAGATGTTGGGGAGGGTCTTGGCCAGGCTGGTCGGTGGTGCACATGACTCATGAGGAAGCCTACCATTCTCCCAAAGAACTTCTGGAATCTTCTGACTTCTGAGCAGGCCTTCTGAGCAAGTATGGGAATGGATTTTATGGGTGTGGAATCAAGGTGGCAAAAGCATACCCTTGGATTGGACAGCGTTTGTTAGTATGAGCCCAGGGATCAGAGATTTGGAATTTTAATGTCGCAGTTTGTGAAATTTTTAAAAAGGTGTTAATCGTTTATTTGGCTGGTTGGCAAAAGTATGGTTGAAAAGATGGTTCACTGTGACTGAGAGATGTTCCAGTGGGAGTGGAAGGGTGATGGGAATGTTCTGGCTCGCATAGACCTCTGATGTTGGCTGATAGCCGTGGTGTTCCTGAAAGTGAAGTAGGAAGCGTATTGAATTTTAACTAGATGTATATAATTGAGAAACGTTAAGGGCAAATGAACAGAGACCTGCTTCAAACAGTAGTAATGGAGAATGGCGGCTCTTCCGCCCACTCCCAGATGTGAGCCGGTTTACAGACCCAGAACCCCTTGAGTGAAAGGGAGGCGGGTCCCTGGAGAAGGACCTGGGGCACTACCGAAAATCTTGTGGTTATTCTTTCTCCTACTTTTCCCCAAGGCCTTTTACTAGGATAACCACAACAGGGGGTAGGGGAAGTATCAGGCATTTGAGGGACTTTGAGACATTAGTTCTGAACTGATGTGATACCAGGGAATCTGAAATGTCATTGATAACCCTCCAGTAAGGGTAAGGACCTATGAGAGCAGGGAATAACTGAACTTTAAGCAAAGGTCTAACTCATTGTGGACCCAGTAGGTCCTCGAATCCATCCTGGAGTCAGTTCCTCTGTTCCAGAATGCTTAATTGGAATATCTACACTTTGTACTTGGCAGAATCCTTACAGTGGTTTCCTGACCTGTAGTGTGAGGGCTTACACTATTGGAAAGGCCAGACGGAAGCCATAAGAGTTGCTTTGCCTCGTATCATAGTAACCAAAATCAGTGTCTCATCCCTGGAGGGACTGCACAGATTAGTGTCACCAAGGACTTGAAGAAGGCAGGGGTGATGTTCCCACCTTCCTGCCATTTAGTTCTCCTGTTTGACAGTGCAGAAGATAGTTGGGTCTTGGAGGAGGAGGATGATTACTGTAAACTGAATCAAGTGCTGACTCCAATTTAGCCGCTGTTCCAGATGTGGTGTCTTTGCTTGAGCAGAGTAACACATCTGCTGGTGCTTGTGTGGCTTTGGCTCGGTGGATGCCTTTCTCTCCCTACCTGTCCATAAAGCCCATCAGAAACTTATTTGCTTTCTGCCAGCATAAGGCCAACAATACACTCTCATTATTTGTTTGTTTGTTTGTTTGTTTTTAGGACAGGGTCTTGCTTAGTAGTTCAGGCTGACCCTGAGCTCAGCCTCAAACTCACATCACAGCAATCCTCCTGCCTCTTGCTTCCCGAGAGCTGGGATTACAGGCTTGAGCCACCACGCCCAGCAAACGCCCGGTATTGTATGTGGTTAAGGGGGTATCGAACCCGGGTCCTTGCACTTGCAAGACAGGGGCTGAAACCACTGAGCTAAATCCCCTCATTATTCTAGCTTAGAGTTCTATTAACTCTCCAGTTAACTCTATTAACTGTGTCACAGTTTCATTTCCAGGGATCTTGAGGACCTTTCTCTCCCACAAGTTATCACACTGGCCCATTTCATTGATTGTATTATGCTGTTTGGACAAAGTAAGCAGAAGGCAGCTGAGCTAGACAATCGGAAATAAATCTAACAAAATGTAAAGTCCTACTTTAATGAGATTTGTAGGTGTCTTGTGGCATGGGGTGTATTAAAGATAATTCTTTCAAGGTAAGATAAGTTGCTGCATCTGGCTCCCCTATAGCCAAATAGATAGTATGATGTCTAGTGAGCCTATTTGGGTTTTGGAGGCAATGCATTCTTCACTTTGCTGTTTTATTTTGACTCACTTATTAAATGAGTAACTCAGGGAGCTGCTAGTTTTGAGTGGGACCCAGAACAAGAGAGAGCTATGTAATGCACCCAGGTGGCTGTGCTGGCTGCCCTACCATTGGGCCATAAGATCCAGCCGATCCCGTGGCAGTTGAAGTATCTATGGTGGGTAAGAACACTGGTTAGAGTCTGGCAGGTCCCTGTAGGTCGATCTCTGTGGAGGGCAGCAGTGGTCTGCCCTCTGCAGATAAGTTCCTTCCTTTGGAAAAACAGCTCTTGGCCTCTCCAGCGCTACAGTAGGACTGGAAGCCTGACCACAGGACAGCAGGTTACTGTGCGACCTGAGTTGCCTATCACAAGCTAGGTCTGCATCTGTCAGTAAGTGGAAATGGTATATATTTGATCAAGCGAGAGCAGATGAAAGAGCATAAGTAAGTTACATGAAGAAGTTTCCCAGATGCCCACAGCTCGTCCTGCTATATTGCCTTCTGTCTCCCAGCATGCACCTGTGGCCCATGGGGTGTATCTTATGATCGGCTGTCTGAGAAAAAGAAGGCTGGCCTGGTTTATGGATGGTTCCGCACTGGGTTTATGGATGGCGTTACCTGCCGCTGGACAGTTGCAGCGTTCTAGCCCTTTCCAGGGTGTCACCTGGTGAAGTTTTCACATAGGTAAAACTTGAGGCAGTTCTGGTAGTAAATTTTACCTGAAAGGAAAAATGGCCAGATGTGTGACTGTGTACTGATACATGGGCTGCAACCAATGTTCTAGCCAGGTGATCAGGAAATTGGAAGGAACATGACTTAAAAATTGGTGCCACAGATATCTGGGGCAGAGATGTGTGGATAGACCTTTCCAGATGGGTGAGGGATATAAAAAATGTGTATATAAATACTCAACAAAAAGTGACCTTAGCAGAAGAAGAGTTTTAATAACCAAAAGGACATGATGATTTGTTCTGTAGATAGCAGTGAATGTCTCTTCAGCCACCTCTGTCATTGCTCAGTGCCTCTCGAACAGAGTGGCCAGGGGGCCAGGGATGGAGATTATGCATTGGGCTCAGCAACACCGACTCCCACCACCAAGGCTATTCTGAAGTGATTCTTTTTTTGTTTGTTTTTTGTTTTTCTGAGACAGGGTCTTTTGCTTTGTAGTTCAGGCTGGTCCTGAACTCATCAGTTCTGCTTCTGCCTCCCAAGTGTTGGGATTGAACATGAGCCACCACACCCAGCATCAGGACTATTCTGGCTACCGCCATTGCTCAGTACCCAGTGCGACAGCAGCAGAGACCAACACTGAGTCCCCAGGATGTCACTTCTCCCCAGGCTGACCAGCCTGGTACCTGGTGGCAGGTTGATTGCTGGACTGGTTCCATTGTGAAAGGACACTACCTTATCCTCACTGACAGAGACACTTACTCTGAATATGGATTTGCCTTCCTTGCACATAATGCTTCTGCCAAAACTACCCCCCACAGACCTACAGAATGCCTTATCCCTGTGATGGAATTCTGTACAGCTTTGCTGTGACCACAGAACACATTTTACAGCCAAAGAAGTGAGGCAGTGGGTTCATTCTCTTGGAATTTGCTGGTCTTACCATGTTCCTCACCATCTGGAAATGGCTGGATTGACAGAAAGGTGGAATGAGTTTTTGAAGATGCAGTTAGTTCCAGCATCAGCTAGGTAGCTACTGCTGCCAGGGTTGGGCAGGATTTTTGGAAAAGCTGTCTATGCTTTGAATTAACATCTACTATATGGTACTATCTCCCATAGCCGTGGATGGATCCAGGAATCAAGGGGTAGACATGGGAATGGTACTGCTCAGCCCAACCCCTAGTGTTCCACTAGCAAAAGTTTTACTTTTTGGTCCCTCAGCCTTATACTGTATGGGCTTAGAAGTTTTAGTTCCAGGCCAGAGCAGGCTCCAACTGGAAATCACAACAGTGAAACCATTGAACAAGAGAGAGACTAAAACTTCCTCTTGATCATTTTGATTTTTTCATAGTTGTCAGTAAACAAAGTAAAATGCAATTAAAGTGTTGGCAGGAGTGATTGACCCAGACAGATTATCAAGGAAGGCGGGGGTGGGGGGGGGTGGAGGACTATTGCTCCACAATGGAAAAAAGGAAGAATCTACTTGGAGTGCCAGAGGTCCCTCAGGGCACCTTCTAGTATTACCTTGCTCTGTTGTTATGGTCAGTGGGAAACTACAACCACCCAGTCCAAGCAAGATGACCATTGACCAAGAACCTGCAGGCCTGAAGGTATGTGTCGTGCTACTGGGGAAGGGACCAAGACCTGGTGCAGTGCTAGGAAGTAGAAGGCAGTTTTAAATACCAGTCGGAACTGGTCTGTGATACCAATAACAGAAATGAGGATTGCAATAGTTCTGATTCCTCTTACGCAAAATAATGTTGATAGACTAATGATGGTTTTAAGTAGTGTTGAACCTGCGTTATAATATTTAAGTTATGAAATGTTAGGAATGAGCGTCACCCAAAGCTTGTCTAAAATTTGGGGGAGGAAATTGGTGCGTTTGTTTTTGCACAAGAGAGTTGTAACAGAGTAGGCATAGTCAGGAACTTATCTTTGTATCTGAAGACTGTATGGTTTAAGCAAACATCTCGTCCAATTGACAAGGAGTGGATTGTGATAGTTAACAGAGGTGTCCGTTTGAATAAGAAATCCCCAACTAAATGGGATCAGCATGACTCTGGGGTCTGTATGGCTGAAGGGATTTTCTAAAGACAGAGGACCTGCTCTGGGTATGAGTGGTTCCTGCACAGACTAGAAAGGAACGTGAAGGAAACCACACTTGAAGGAGCTGCAGTCTTTCCCTCACCCTCAGCTGGGATGAGCTGCCGGCCTTCCAGCGCGCACTCAGCCTTCCGCTGCAGGCCTTTGGGCTTCCTGATGCAGACTCAGATTGTGACCGTGAGCTCGAGCCCTGGGGCTGGCTTTTTCACATCTCCAGTGGGCTGACCTCGCTTTTGCACTCTTTCATACTTGGGTGTGCAGGTGTCTGTTGTAAACCTGTCTTGTAGATCCTTCTGTATTTGTGCATCTTATGTTAAATCTGTTTTTCTAGTAAGCACTGTTTGATGCAGTGTGCAAAGGAGGTTAGTCTTAATCATTGCATTTTACTTGCCTGTCTTTAAAAAAATATTAAGTTACTCATTTAAAGCATGGAAATTAAACCACAGGGCGTTACTTTCTCTTGGCATCTCTTAGCCATTTTAATATACTGAGAAAGAGTAACGCTGTTGAAGAGCCAAATGGGTGGAGTTCTTGGCTCTGTTGACAACTGAGATGAACTGAATGTGTGGTCTCTGGATAAAAAAGCTGAAATGAATTTCTTGCAGTTGTCCATTGTATCTCTGAACCTCTTGTAGGCCTGGAGAGTCTCTCGGGTTCTTTTGCTTCCACCCAAGGGAGTATTTGGTGTAGGTTCTGCAGGACTGGATGTTTTGGGGCCTAAAAGTTACTTTGTAAATACGGTATTAAGCTTAATACTGCTCAAAGAATATAAAATGAAGTCTTAGCTGACCTCATGGATTAAATAATTTTTGTATTTATCATGACGTTTGGAAAAACGTCAGATTACTTGTCTTGGAATAGTATTACATCATCTCAGGTATATAGACTACGATTTCCCTTGCCCCTCACAACCTTCCCCTCCAGTTTATGGAGCTTCCTTAGACCATAGGGGCCAAGAGCAAGCCTTGTACCCTCCTCCAAAGTGACCAGAGTATGGAAAAGAAACTGAAAAATTCACTGTACCAGAAATGTGTTTAATTTACTCCCTACCTGTGGCCAGCATTGGGGTTTCAGTTCAGCTCAGGGAGAACTGGGTGTGCAGGGGGCATCCAGCGGGCCTAGTAAATGAGTGAAATAAGGAATGAACAGGGTCTGTCTAGTAAAGGTAGCCTGAGTTCATTGCACCACAGCGTGGGGAGGGAGCTATAGTCTGACACATCCTTAGCTTTCAGATCAACTCTCCTCTTGAATACTTGACACATTTCTTAACAAAGAGAATTTGTGAATAGGTGAGTCCTAAGTGCAGGTTATTTCTTAGGTCATGGATATTTCATTAGTAACATTTTGAGTGGTTTTATAAGTGGGAATCTTCAGAAGTGCTCCCAGTCATTGGCCAGGATAAGACTGAACATGTTACCTACCAAAATGCTGAAAGATTGGAGTTCCAAAGGAAAGCTACTGAAATGTCGCCAGGGTTGTGTGGTGAGAGTTGAAATGATACGAATCTACAGTTCCAGGGGTTTGTTCTTACTATCAAGATAGTTTGATAATTAAGTTGGGTGTACATTTTCTTTTGGTAAAACACACATAAGATGTACTGTTGTAGCCATTTTAAGTGTGCATTTCAGTAACATAAAATGCATTCATGTTGTATAGTCCTCTAATCACCAGTGTCCAGGGTCCTCTCAGCTTCCGGAAGGGAATCTGCACTAGTTCAGCACTGACTCCCTATCCCCCTCCTGAGCTCCTGGTGACAAGTGTCGTCTTCCACGTAGGAGTGGAATTGTGCAAAATGTTACTCCTTCGTGCTTGGGCTGTTTCACTTTGGGGAGTTATTGTGTTTTGTTTTGCTTTATTCTTTAGTATTTTGAGCCAGGGTCTCGCTTTGTACTTCAGACTGACCCTGGCTTTACTATATAGCTCAGGCTAGCCTCGAATTCATTGCAATTCTCCTGCCTCTGCCTCTCAAGTGCTGGGATTGCAAGTGTGAGCCACCGCACCCACCTTTCAGGGAGTTTTTGATGTTTCTAACAAGTTCCATTCAGAAATTGTAATATTAAAAAGCTTACTGTATAACATCTGAAATTCTCCATCCAAAAGTATTAGTTTTCCTTGCCCTAAGCAACCAACATAGAGGTGTCATAATTGAGGAAATGTTCTATATTCAGAATTTTTTTTTGAGGGGGTTACTATTTAATATTCCTACTGTGAGAACTTCCTGTGTATGGGAGATGTTGTTTTCTTTAACATCCCACGTTTTTCTTATGACTGTTGCCTGTCTACTTTGAGGGGCGCATTTCCTGTGTTCTGGGTTCCAGGTCTTAGCGTGGCTCAAAGGTGGGTGAGAACCCCAAGAATATTGGCGTTAAGTTTGATGAGATGTGAGGCGCCCTCCTAAAGCACTGGTCCACAGCCATCTCTCAACCTGCTTTATGCCCAGCTATGAGCTGGGTGGCTCTGCTCCCACCCCCAGGAGCAGTGTGAGGTCCCCTTGTGGGACCTTTACTAGAGTCCCTTTGGAGGGGAGAAGGACCCCTCCCTCTCACAGAGGTGAGAAAGAGACATTTTAATAAATAGCAATAACATTTAAATATCAGTTATTGCTGCAATACTGATATTCCCATTTGACATGCACCAATTCTTCATGCATAGTCTAGGCAACTGTCCAATTGCTCCTGAGTGGCTTGTTCTACGCTGAGGGCTGCATGGCACTGCTTGGTGGACTTGGAAATGCAGAAGTAGAAACAATGCCCTAGAGTTGCCTCTGGCTTTTTGTTTGCATATCCGTGTTCTGCCGCGATTCTGTGAGGTCGTATGTAATAGCACCTCATTACCCCTGAGAACAAGCAAACACCTACGTGTCGGACCTTCCATCATTCAGTCATTCAGTGAAAGATGCGGCTGACATGTGTCACGATGACGGAGGGCCACGGTCGCAGCCACGTGTGGCGGATTCCGGGTCTGCCATGTGCTTCGCGAGCTGCAAAGCTTTCCTCCAAAGCGGCTCGTCCTGCCTCCCCAGCCTCTGCATTCTGTTGTCGCGAGCCACATGCTGCTTCCTTAAGAACTAATTGAAGAGCGAGTCTGTCCTTATTTTGTCCCTGAACAGCCTGGGTCCTGAAAATGTATTTTTCTTCTAAGGAAAATTGAAAGAAAGAAAAGAGAGAGGGAGAGAGAAAGAAAAAGAGAGGAGAAAAAAAAAAAGGTTGCCATCCAGTGGAGGAAGGAGTAATTTCCAGCTCCATTCAGGAAAAACGCAGGCTGAAAAATGCTTAACTCTTTTAACTTGGCCGGGGATTTTTATCACCAAAAGAGGTTTTTTTTCTCGACATCCAGCACGAACGAGGCGCCCTGTGCCTTTAAGGGAAGAGGTGCTTCACCAAACTTCACTGTAGTTGTGTGTCACCGGCTAGGTAGGGAAGGAAAGTGTTAATTTCTTATTTGTACACTTTTTTTCCCCCGACTTCCTTCCTATTCACTTCATTAAATCTAGAGGCAGTTCAGCATGGGAGCCGTCTGTATGTTGAATTAGGGCTCGCTCTCTTGCGCAACACGTCACCAGTCGGAAACTGGGGGTTTGCTTCTGTGATTTATTTCATTATTGTGCTGGTAAAAGGTTTGGAAGGGAATTCTTTATGGGGGTAATACTTTGAGCATTGTGTAGTAAGTTTTTTGTTTTGTTTTGTTTTTGTTTTGGGTTTTCTTCTTTTTTATTATTATTATTTTTTTTTTAGTGTGCCCCCGCCTCCCTGATCCCGGCGCTGAGTTGAGACAGTTGAGCTAGTTTGATAATTTTTTAAAAAAAAATCAAAAGAACAGCCTGAAATCTCCATGGATAATTTTCTTAACATGCAGGAGAAATCTTACTGTACCCTTTAAGTACGAAAAGCATTGGGAAATATATAGTGTATTGATTTCTATTACAAAAGACCCTTAGATAACCCAGAACCTGAAAAAGCATTGCATATGGATGTGTTGGGGTCTTGGGGAAGGCGAGGGAAGATGCTTTGTAGCTCTCTGCATTCCTGCATAAAACCTAAATTTAGGGGGGATAATGTGCAGGACTTTTCGTGTTTCCTTGTCATTCCAGAACCCAAATTTAGTCAGAATCTGCCCGAAATGGCAATTGTAATAAAAATTGTTTCACTAGTTCTGTTTGCAGTTTGTTTTCGCTTCTTAGCTGCTCACAGATTTGGAGATTTAAAGTCCAAATGTCACAAGTTGATGGTCCCCCCTCCTTTTTATGGAATTCAGGGGGTGAGAGTAGAAATATTCACTACTTAACCCCTCTTCATTTATTCCACTGGAAAGAAAAACAATGAGAAATTTACAGCGCAAAACTGAAAGTGGAGTGTCACAGTTGTTTGGGATTTTTTTTTTTTTTAAGAAAAATAACATTGTGTTTAAATATTGGAACCTGAGAAAAATGCACATTGTTTTTACTTACATGCATCTGATGGGGAAAAAAATTTATTTTCTGTTTTAAAATTCATTTTAGAATGCTCCAAAATCATGCAGCATATTTTTAAAAAGCACTAAAATGGGGTATAAAATTTAAAAAGAAACATACCTGTTTTGATTTTTTTAAAAATACATTTGAATATTAATTTGCTTTCTTATTGGCTTAGTTGTTAAAATGCGAGCAAGACTCGGTTAGAAACCACCTGAGCTAAAATCTCTAATTCTGCTGCCTGGAATAATAGGGGGAAAATATGATAAGTAGTTGTCAATATTAAAACAGGCTGAAGGAGGAAGGCTTCGGGCCTTGTAGTAGGTAGAATGAAACAGCAGATTTGAGTATCCACAATCCTTTCAGTATTAAATTTTCAGTAAAATAAAATTACTTGTATATGAAAACATAGCCTTTCCCAGCTCTCTTTTTTTTCCTGATCAGCTGATGAAGAGACTAGCAGCCCGCTGCTTTGCTGGCTTGTTAATTTTATCCCCACTAACTGTGATTTCCGATAGCCGGCCTGCTGATAGTGGTAAGGTAAATATCCTTTTTCGTTGCCGTCTTGAAGATTCAGTAGAACTACATCCCAGGCATGTGTAGGTGTGGAACACATCAAAAGCCGGTGTTCTCCGTATTTCTGTGTGCAACTGGGTGCTTGAGGAGAGCAGTACCATTAACTGTTGACAGCCTTGCATGCTGTATTTATTATTAGCATGTTCAGCCTCCAAGATATGCGGGACAATTTCCTTTTCTTAATCTTTGCTTAGCTGCAATGTGTTTAGCTGTATAGTGGGTGTCCTGCTTTTAGGCAAATGAATATTAATGAAATAATGTGTAGCTTTTTTTTTTTTTCCTTTTTCCTCATAACTCATCAGATATCGCCTCCTTCATAGTGGTTTTCTGAACACTGTAGGATCGTGATGGAAATTGTCTTTTGATTATTAAGGCCTAGGCTCAGGCAGGCTGTCCCTTAGGATTCTGTCTGTGTGCATGTTGCTTCTGTGGATTTGCACATTGGAGAATGCATAAGAAACATTTTTTTTTTTTTTAAATCCCACTGGCATTTTTTACCATGCCAGGTTGTTTTGTGTTCTGTACCAGGTTTTTTTTTCACAAAACCTTTCTTTTTCAGGAGGCATTGTACATAAGTGAAAGAAATTATGTCTGAGCTGTAATCACTCTTTATATTGATTGTTATACTCACATGATCATAAATATTAGCCATGTTTGGTGCTGTGGAGAAATGAAGGTAATTACCTTATGATTAGAGCTCTTTCAGCTACGAGAAAGGATTGATTAGCATTTGCATACTGGAGGCAATATTGAGAGGCAGGAGGAACAAATAACAACATCAGTTATTTTGTGTGAGAAAGCAATTTCAAAATGTAATTTAAAGATTTTTTTTAAGAAAATTTCTTTTCAGTGGTCATATTTTCTCTTCTCTGTGCTTTTTTGTTTTTTGTTTGCATCTTGCCTATTTTATTTTTCTTCGTAAGTTTTGAAGCTTACCAGGGGAAAAAAGTTGAAACTTTGGAGTCTGTCACATGGATCTTTTAGCCCTTTACAAACAGGTTTCTTTTATACCTGGTTGTTTTTATAGCTATTTTATTATCTCTCTGCATTAGTGCTGCTGGCTCTGGTTTAAAGCAAGCGTTTGCAGGTAATTGGAAAAAGTGTTTGTTGTTTGTGAGTGTGTGTGTGTGTGTGTGTGTGTGTGTGTGTGTGTGTATTCCTGATCGGATGATTTCAGTGCACATTTATCAAGGAATGTGGCTTTGTATTTGCCTGCTTCCTTGTGTATTAACTGCTACCTTAGAACAAAATCTGGATGGGGTTTTAATTTGTGTTGTGATTCATGAATAAATTGATGTTAAACCTTAAAGAAGAAAAGGTCAAAGCTTGTCTGATTGTTTGGACGTATTCTGAAGGGAATTTTTTTTCTTTACTTCTTTTTCATTTTTTGTTTACCTTTTCACTCCTTACAGTACTGAGAGAATTAGGGTTTTTATTATATGGAGAAAAAATTTCATTTGAATTTGGTTACCTTCAAGCACGTGAATGTATAGATGTTTTAATATTCATCCTCCTTCAGTATGGTGTGTCAGGCCTTCAGCATACTCTGCTTATGAAACAAATGTGTGTTAAAGATTCATTTTTTCCAATATGGTGGTGTTTCTTCTTCCTTCATTGGTTATGGTTAACTTTTGTTTTACTTTTTTGTTAGATTTTATTCTAATTACTCAGAGTGTATGTATATGTCTTGATGATATTCCTGCTTCCAATTTTTCCTTTTGTTCTTCACCAATAGGCCATTGAAGACGGCAATTTGGAAGAAATGGAAGAAGAAGTACGGCTTAAAAAGAGAAAAAGACGAAGAAATGTGGACAAAGATCCTGCGAAGGAAGATGTAGAAAAAGCTAAGAAGAGGCGAGGCCGCCCTCCCGCTGAGAAACTGTCACCAAATCCCCCTAAACTGACAAAACAGATGAACGCCATCATCGATACTGTGATCAACTATAAAGATAGGTGAGTGTTGCGCTCCGTCACCGTCACCCTCTTCGTTCCGAGACCCTGCATGGTATGGTGCCAGCTGACGAGCCGCTTTTATTAGGTTGTCCACGTGGGCGTTAAAGTTCTTGTTGGTGGTCTTTTTAAAGTTCTTGTTGGTGGTTTATGGATTTCTCTCTGAAGTGTAAGTTTCCTGTACTATCTGAGGTGATCAGTACTACTGTTTCATAGGATGGTTCGCTCTGTATTTATTCTGTAAAATAATTGGAAGTTAGTTTATATGACTTTTTGGACCCTTCATGACCTCATGGATACTGTCCCTGATGAATCAAAGGTTGGGATGGTGGAATGAAATTGTTTGTTTAGTTTGAATTATTAGAGAAAGAAGACTCCTCCTGTCTTCAAAGTAATTATTTCATATTAAGATTTTGTTTAAAACCAAATGTGGTTCCTCGGAAATAAGATTCTGTGTGTCCTTCTGACTCGTGGATCTCTAAGCCCTTGTTTGAGCTGTCTCTGCATAGTCAAGTAATATTTCGGTATATTCACCTCTCTTATGGAACCTTTGGATGTGAACAGTGAGAAGACTTTTGGACATTTCTTAGATGGTCTCACACAATATATAGTAATCTGAAAACCACAAACAGATGTAGTTTGGAGCATCAGCTAGTTCTTGACACACGATAAATGAATTAGGCTACATCCTGGTTAGTTGCTTTGGTTAATTGATTTGGTTTATATTTGGTAGTCATGTGGATAGTGTTTTTATTTGACGATCTCATCTTATTTCTGTAGAAAATAAGACAGGAAATCAAAGACATTTTCATTCTCTGGATTTCACAATAGTATTCAGGTTTTAGTTATTAGTAATTTTTGACATGAACTAGTACTTCTTTAAACACCTGGATACATGAAACGTGAATAAACTGTGATTTTAGTTTTTATTTGTGGCATTGGTTGGGGGGCTTGGTATTGAGGTTCAGAGGCAGAGAAAGTAAAGGACTTCCTACTAGGAAGTTTTGTTGTTAAGCTTTTATCTCTAAGGAGCTTTCAGAAATGGAGAAGAACCTAGGGGTACATGACATCTGAGAACGGGCAGGATTTCTTTCACCTTTCACCCACCAGGACCCTTAAGTTCCACATTTACTAGTTTTAGTATTTTCCTTTCCTGAAAGTGGCCATTAGGGGCTGTCCCTTAGTGTCCCTTGAGTTTAGATCAGTTGTTCTTTGGCAAAGAGGAATGATGACAACCAGAAGAGAAAGCTGGGTCACGAGTCCGTTCAGTCCCCAAACTTCCTTATGCAAACCTAGCATCGGTGAGCTGGATCTGTAACCCACCTGCCTGGCAAGCCCGAGGTTCCAAGTTTGATCCCTGGTAAAAAAAAAAAAAAAAACAAGCATCAGTAACTGTCGAGTTTCTGCTTTGTCTTTGGAGAACATAACATTTGTTTCTCTGGCCAGATGTGCCTTCGGATCTGACACATTTGACTTGTTTGCCAAGTGAAGTCCTGGGTAGTTGTAGCCCTGAGAAAGGTAGAGACGGTCCTTGGACTTTGAGAGACTGTCTGTGCCTTTGACTCTGGAATAATTGCTGTGTCTTCCTTTAATGATGTAACAGGTCAGCATCCCCCATGTGTCCAGCAGGTGGGGAAGGATTGTTGGTTTTTGGGGTTTTTTTAGGTTTTTTTTTAGACAGAATCTTGCTTTGTAGTTTAGGCTGGTCCTGAGCTCAGCCTCCAACTCACATCACAGCAATCCTCCTGCCTCTGCCTCCTGAGTGCTGGGATTGCAGGCGTGGGCCACCACGCCCGGCACTGTGTATGTGGTACTGGTTGCTGCTGGGTGTGAGTCTCCATACCCAGTATTGCATGTGGTTACCTGGGATCAAGCCTGGGCCCTTGTGCTTGCAAGACAGGCGCCGGAACCACTGAGCTAAATCCCCGGCCCAAGGATTGTTTTATATAGTATTATGGAAGTTTTTTTTCAGGGGAACACATAGATGTTGAAAGCAAAAATATAGTCTTTACATTTTTTTACCCTCTTCGCTTTTTTGAGAAACTTACAAATCTGGCGACACTCTGCCCACCTTTCTCTAACAGGGCAGCCCATGGAGTGACAGTGTGGCCTCCTCTTCACCTGGAGCACTGTGGCCTCAGTTTTCACCATCTCCATCACTGTCATTTCCGCGGTTTGGAGTATGAGTTGCTCTCCGTCCCCAGACTGTTCATACCTGTCCCACCTCGCACGCTATACCCCTGCTGACTAGGTTTTCAAGTTGGGGACCTCCTGGTGCATGTGCTGGAGGGTGAGGACTTTTCTAGAGCCCATTCTTTTAAGCTTCAGCAAGCATCACCCTTTGGCTTAAGGCCTAAGTTCTTAACATAACTGCGTTTGAATCTTGACTCAGATAATACTTGCTGTGAGACGCTGGGTCATAGACTTAACTTCCCTGAGCTTTAGTTTCCCCATCTACACAATGGAGTAAGAGCTGTGCTCCTCTGGAGTCATCATAGTGGATGAGTTCACACAATACAGGCTTTTGAAGAAGTTTAATTATTAATAACTATTTTTTCAGACTTGTAGTTAGATAAATAGGTGGCTGGACCTCAGAGTACTGTGGAAGAGGTGTGCTCACTGATACTGGTTTCTATGGTTTCGTGTTCATTAACAGGAAGTGCCGTTTCAGTGGGATTGATTAGGAAACAGGTCTTTAGTTGTACCGTAGGCAAAGGATATTTAAATATTTTAGCATGTGGATATTTTTTAACTTTTTCTTTATACAAGCCCCCTCCTAAGACTCAGTGTGTTGGTTCTCACTGTGAAGCCACTCTCAGGAGAGTACTGAATTTTCCACCTCTGCAGGTTTCATGTATATTTCATGTTAGTAATCCTCTCGGGGAAAAAAAGTACTTAATCTATTTATATTTTGTGTTTCTCTTACCAAACTTGGTTCCCAAGTAGGAGGCACTCAATTTGGTAGCTCTTTAATTAGCTACAGTGTCATATTTTTGGTTCATTTTAGAAAAATGCTCCTGGGAAATGTACATCTCACTGTTTTCAGATTTTTGCAGCACTAAGGTCAGTGGCTAATGGAGTAACTCACCTTACCTGGAAAAGAAGTTCCTCCACCTGTACTCATCTCCCTCCCAGTGCTTCTGTCCAGTGTGAGGGCTCTGACTCTCGTGTGGATTAGCAGTGTCTTAAGGACTGGCATCTATTTCATAACTATATAGGAAGAATTAATTAGCTCTCATGAGGTAGTTGAGGACAGATTGTCTAGGTCTTTTTTAAAAAGATCTAATGTAATTTAAGTGTCTGTTTATTGCTTTGTGTTCAGTACCAGTCCTCATTTATTTTTTTAAAGAAGGATGCTTTTAAAAGTATGACCTCAAAGAACCAGTAATTTTCTGTGATTCATAAATGGATTGCTATCAGAGGAAGTTGTTGGCCTACTCTTTTTTCCTGTCAGTTTCTTTCCCCAGATAGAAAATCTTACATCAAGTATGACCAGAAACTTTGTTTTGACTTGTTAACCTGCATTGCTTTGTGCTTATTTGTATGGCTTTTAGAAGTCCTATCCAGTTCTTAAAATATTTACCCTAAGACTTGTTTTCTCTGAAACGAGTTTCACCTGATTTCTATCTGGACACTTTTAAAAGTGCCCCTGTGGTGAGATGTGGAATAAGGCAGTGAAGATTATGGACTGGTGGAGCTAGTGCAAAGCGAGGGCCAGGATGGCTCACAGTGGATTAGAGAGAGAGAGATTCCTGGAGACACTGTCAGGTACACTGTCAGGTCCAAAAGGGACTTTGGGTCCAGCCTGGTTCCACCTTGCAGAGCCAGCTGTGTTCCCAGTACCTCCTCCGACAGTCACCCAGCCTCCACTTGGATCCTTCAGCTTTGGCACATTGTTTTTGGACACAGTTCTTGAGACTAAAGGACATCTCCAAGTACAGTAGTTATTTCCTGTTGTAAGATGGGCCTCCTGACATTTAGCGGTTTGTTCCACTTGGATCTTTAGAGAGTTAAGTCTTACTTCAAGAAAAGTATATCCACACAAGACTTTCCTCTTCCGGTTGAAAGCCCCTTGCTTAGATTTCCCTGCTGGTTCACCCTCAAAGGCACATTCTGCTTTCCTTGGGTCCCCTTTGAAACATGACATCTCGAGCTGTAAGAGTCCTCTTCCTGCTAAGGGTAATTACCTTATTGTTATGGTTTAGGTCTAGATGACCCCCATCCATCGGTGGGGCTTTTTTCAGAGATAGCTGGATTTAGAATGTGTGACCCTGGAATAGATTCATGGTGCAATGCTAGGATTAAGGGTGTGAGTGCTGTTTGCCTAAAGTAGCCTGGAATTGATAAAAGGGATAGAAAGAGCTATGGTCAGCCCGTGTTGCTTTGCTACCTTCTGCCCATCGTGAGCTGTTTCTCCTCTGAGATGCCCCCTGCCTTGAACCCAGCTATGAACTAATGCTTCTACAAACTGGGAGCTAAATAAACCCTTCCTCCTTTATCTTTGGGTGTCTGGTATTTTGTCTCGGCAACAAGAAAAGTAATGAAGGAATTTGGTGTGGACACCAAAATCTTGTTAACATACCAGAAGGGTGTTTACTTTTTCCAGCAATCTTGAGTTAATTTTCACTGAGCATGTGATCTCCCTTCCCCCTCAAAGCACACACAGGTCTTTTCTCAATTGAAAACTGCTCAGGTTAGCTGTGAACTTGGCATTATTTTGAACCATTATCTGCTGATTTTGTATTTATGCTTGTCCAGCTCCACTGTACTGCTTTTGTTCCCATCACCCTTGCCTGTTGATGTACTTCTGAATTTTTATTACTCTTAAAAAATAGTTTACTTGTCCTCCCAAGTTTTTGTCAAAGAATTTGAATTTTGTCAAAGGTGTTTTAGAGAAACTTCTGAAGGATCAAGGACAGGGCTGTATGACCGGTCCTTGGAAATCATGTAGATTAACGTGAATATATTAACCAGTGACCTTTACAGTTGATTAACTTGTCAGCGAACTTGGATGGTCATGCTATCACGTCACCAACATGTATCTATCCTTTCTCAAGGTTACCAAGAAAGGCTAACACTGAAGATACACTGTGTGTATAGCCTCTCTGATCTATCATCCTAGAAATCCTGCTGAAAAAGTGAAATGAGGCTCCCCTGCTATGGTTTTTTCTAAGAGACCTCCTACTGGTACTTAATGGTGTTATTTATCTTTTCTTAATAGCCCCATGACATCTGAATAATTTCTTCTAGGGCCGGGGAGTTAGATCAGTTGTTCCAGCGCCTGTCTTGCAAGCTCAAGGACCCGGGTTCGATTCCCCGGTAACCACATAACAATACTGGGCATGGAGACTCACACCCAGCAGCAATCAGTACCACATGCGACAGTGCCAGGCATGGTGGCTCACGCCTGTAATCCCAGCACTCGGGAGGCAGAGGCAGGAGGATTGCTGTGATGCGAGTTGGAGGCTGAGCTCAGGTCCTGCCTGAACCACAAAGTGAGACCCTGTCTCAAAAAACCTAAAAAAAAAAATAATAAATAATAATAATAATAATTTCTTCTAAATTTTTACCAAGGGTCATAATTGTGCATAAGAGTCTTGTGGTTCCTTTCTCATCTTGAAATTGGGACACTGGCTTATCTCTAGTCTTCTGGTTCTGTTTCTGCTCTGAGATTTCCTACACGTTACTAGCAGAAGCAGTCTACACTCTTTCAGGATCTAATTGGTTTAGAACTGGACCCCTGAACCCCTGAACTGGACCCCTTAATATGCCTTTTTTTTGTAATCAGCGCTGCTCTCTGGATCTTTTCTTCTGCCCATTTGGGCTGTGCTTTTCAAATCTGAGCATTGTTCTCAAGCCTGAAGAATATGGAAACAGAGTGAGAATTGGGCACCCTCACCTCCTCACCATCAGCTATGTGCACAGGGTCTGGATGTCAGGTGCAGCTCTGATGAGGGACACTGAAGTGGTGGCAGAGGCTGGAGAGCCTGCCGACCAATGACCAGATGTCCAGTGGATGGGTGGGCAGTGGAGATGGCAGCCAGTGTCTCCTGCTTCCTCTGTCTGGCTCCTGCTCTTTCCCTGGTGGGACCTGTGATCTTCTTGCCACTGATTAGCCTGACAGTGTCACTGGGAATATCACTGGTCAGCTGCAGCTTGTTCTGAATTTAGCTGTCTTTGCATCAAGGGAGCTTGGTATTTCATCGGGAAATACCTCCAGCCTGTGATTTCCAATGTTGTATTGCTGGATCCCGGCCTTGGGGTCAGAACTACCCATGGCATCACTGGCCACTCCCTTCCTGTGGCGGAGGACAGAGTTCTACTGGCTACTGAGCTGGTTGCCGACCTGAAGAATTCAGGGAAAGTGGGGTCAAGTGAGACCCATTATATGGTGATACAGTGACAGTGTCTGGTGTTCATGCCCACATCTGTTACAGAGAAATTATGTCATCGTCAATTCGCCTGAGAAAGTAGAGCCAACATTTTATTATTTTGCAGGTACCTTTTGAAGAAGTTGGTCTTGCATACTCTTGATTGTCCTTAAGTGTGGTTGTTTAATTCCTGTGTACACCACAAAGGAATTCATAACATTTCCCTTATTTAGAAGAAGTTTTAGCCACTATTTTTAAAGGCCTGGATTTAATCAATCCAGAACTGGTCTCTTCTTAAAATCTTGTCGCCTTAGGACTGGGAATTTAGCTTAGTGGTTCCACGCCTGTTTTGGGTTTTTTTTATGTTTTTTTGAGACAGGGTCTCGCTTTGTGGTTCAGGCTGGCCCTGAGCTCAGCCTCCAACTCACATCACAGCAATCCTCCTGCCTCTGGCTCCCAAATGCTGGGATGACAGGTGTGAGCCACCACGCCCCGCACTGTGGTATGTGGTACTGGTTGCTGCTGGGTGTGAATCTCCATGCCCAGTATTGTTATGTGGTTACCGGGGATTGAACCCGGGTCCTTGCGCTTGCAAGACAGGCGCCACCGGAAGCACTGAGCTAACTCCCCAGCCCTCCACGCCTGTTTTCCAAGTGCAAGGCCCAGGCTCTAACCCTGGTAACCACATACAACAATCCTGGGTGTTGAGACTCATGCCCACCAGCAATCAGTGCCACATACCTTGGATGTGAATATGTTCCCTGTTTCTGACAGTACTCTAGGTATCCTTTTGACACAAGTCTCTTCCACACCTCTCTCCTCTTCCTGCTGGGTCTCCAGAACCCTCACACCAGGCTGCGTCTTGGTTGGTTTTCCTCCTGATACACGTAACCTGTCCTCCTGTTACATAACTCACAGTAGCTTCCCATTTCTTACCGGTGATGATAATTTTTCACACAGGGAAGTCTGACAGCTTCCCAGTTTTATCTTGTAGCTCACCCTTCCCTGCTCCTCCGTGTGTTCCAGATGTTCTGACCAACTCTGTGTACTTGGAAGACTGCATGCTCTTTCAAGTTAGACTTGGAGCTGGTCCCTCTGAGTACCTGAGCCCGAAGCACAGTGGGAGGCATCCCTGGGGAGGGTTGGGCCTGGCTGTGGACACTGCCGGCTGCTACTTAGCCTAGATGAAGATGTAAATAAGATGGAGGGTTTCTCCAAGATAAAGATCTGTGCAACCCTCCTGCTCCTCTGCCACCATGCAGAGTGTCACTTGTCTTGTAGCTTTAGAAATTCTCGTCCAAAGAGGTTTTCTTAGAGGCCGAGACCTCAGGGGGTAGCTTATTTTCATTTCCGGTTGAAGACCTCTCATTGCTCAGTGATCTGTAATAAAAGAGGAGAGTTTTGGGCAGCAGAGCTGACTGCGTAGCTGGGATGGGGAACCCAAAGTGAACTCACTGTCTGTGTGCTGGCTGCTGTAAGAAAGCCACTCGATCCTCATTCACGGTCACAACTCCTCTCCAAGGTAGTCAAGTGTCCACGTTCCACAAGTGAGGGACCACAGTCAGCGGAGCCCGTCTTCTCAGGGTCCCTCACAGGCCTAGCCAGGTTTGCCTGCCCGTCTCCACTGCTTCCAGAAACATGAAGGGGCCGTCTGTCGCGAGAGATGGGACGGGGGAGCAGGAAGAAGCAGGAAAGGTCTCGCAGAGACTAGGAAATCCATTCAGTCCTCTTCGCCATTTTGGAAAAGTGTGTTTTCAGAATCTGTGTGATCTTCCAATAAAGCTGATTTGGAAGGTGAAATCAGATGTGTCAGTTCATCAAGCCTAGCAGGAAGAGCCAGGCTGGAAGGAGGACCCAGGTCTTCTGACTCTAGTGTTCTTTCTACTCTACCACAGGTGTAACGTGGAGAAGGTGCCCCGTAATTCTCAGTTGGAAATAGAAGGAAACAGGTCAGGATCTGTCGTGTATTCCCATGTCTCTCAATACAGGTATCCCTCTGTGCGTGACTGGCTGCCTAGAGTCAGCCTTGGGAAGCAAGCTTCTCTGCTCACCCCGAGCTCCCCCTTCTTGTCTGGGGATTCAGGAACAGATGCTCTTAACCACCTCTCACGCATTTGAAGTCGCTTGCGCTGTTTTAATCTGGGAGCGTCCATGCGGTAAATACACATCTTACAGAGGTGGTAGGAGCCCTACAAGGTCCCTCCCCACCTTGTGGCACCTCGAAGATGGATCTCCGCTGCCTGCAGAGCAGCTGCCTGTCGTGTTCTGTGGGTATCTGAACTCCACTGCCTTGGCACGGCAGCTTCATGCGAAGCACCTGTGGCGACTTGATGTGCACGACCTGAAGCGCTATGCATGTTCCTGCTGTGTGCATCGCGGAGCTGATGGCGTGTGGTGTGCAGGGACTCTTGCGGAGTGCTCCCCGTGTGTGCATTGGGCTGCGTTTTAAGGTGTGGCCTCTGGGCTTCCTTGTCTTGTCAGGAGTCAAGCAGTCTAAGGGCTCTGTCCTTTGCTTCAGTTGTGGGGAAGCAGAAAGGCTTTGTTCCTAGAGATACCGTGAGAATTAGACGGTGTTGGTTGAGTGCCAGATGGATGTGTGTGGTACATGCGGGGCAAGCATCATTTCTAATGATGAACGTAACATTTCTGTGCTTTGTCAAAATACTTACACTGTGCTTGCCCGTCCATAGCCCTGTTGGATCAGCTGACTGACCCAGTGCTTTTTTTTTTTGCACCGTCCTGGATGAATACTGATCACCTGTGACATTCTTTTTATAAGGAGTTAAAAACCAGAAGTGATTTGTATCTGCCCAGGTCTGTGTAGCGAGGAACCTGGTGATCATTGTGGTTGAGGGTTTTGTTGGGTTTTATTTTGTTTTTTGTTTTTTGAGACAGGGTCTCACTTTGTAGTTCAGGCTAGCCCTGAGCTCACTATGGAGCCCAGAGAAGCCTTGAACTCGAAGCAATCCTCCTGCCTCTGCCCCCTGAGTGCCGGGATCACAGACAGGCATGAGCCACCATGCCCGGCATTGTGGAGTGTGGTACTGGTTGCTGGTGGGCCTGAGTCTCTATACCCAGCATTGTAGTATGTGGGTACCAAGGATTGAACTAGGGACCTTGCACTTGCCAGGCAGGCGCCGAGCTAAAATCCCTGGCCCTGCATTTTGTTTTGTTTTTAAACATTATGAGGGATTGAACTCAGGCCCTTGTGCTTCCAAGGTAGGCACAGTACCACTTGAGCTAATCCCCGGGCTAGGTTTTTATTTTTATTTTTTATTGATATTCAACAAACAATGATTAATTCAAGAAACCAGAGATACCAACCATAGTCTTTTAAGAAACATGAGAAACTGTTCTGTTTTCGCCTCTGTGAGAAGGAACTCAGCTTGGAGTTGAATTTGGGGTTCAGCACAGCTAGCCTCAGGCTCTTTAAGTGGGGACAGTTAAAAGTGAGCTAGTGAGGGCAGCTGTTACACCCCTGCCTGAGCTCCGTTTTTCTTGCCCCTCTCTCCTCTTCCATCAAGTTGGTCATGTGGCCATGAAAAGTGGGTTAATAACACGAGAGGGAATTGCAAGCCCCTGATGTCATGTCTGGGCCATTGGAGGGTAGATAACATAACCATATATAGTTAGGGCCGGACACATGCGTTTCTCCTAAATACACATTTCCACTAGGATTTCCTAAGGCCGAGTAAGCGCCTGGGTCCTGCTTCCTCGGGTGTTGGGAGTCTGTCTCGTCCTTACTGTCACACCCACTTAGTTTTCCTATAAGTGAAAACTGAAATAGTGTGAAGTTCAGAGGTTGTATTTTGATGAATTAATCCTTCCTTCCAAGCAGTTTTTAAAAATCTTTGTGTTCAGAAGTACTGAGTATTTTTTGTGTCCACTTCTCTGTAAGTATTGAAAATGGGAAAAATGAAGCAATAGAGTACCTTAACCTCAGCTAAGGAGAGATACACAGAAGAATATGGTAAGGACCAGTCATGGTCAGAGGTGACCTGAAGGTGGTGTCACGTGGAGTTCGGGAAAGCGGGCCCCCTGTACTGACTGTGCGCTCCAGCGGGCCTGGGTCCCAGGTACAAACGAAGAGGGCAGGGCGACCGAGGTGGTGAGGCTCTGAGGGTGGCAGAGCAGACCTGGATGCTTCGAGCTCTGGACCAGAGGGAGTGGAGTCCTGGGCTGTCCTGGGGACAGAGTGAAGGAGGCATCAGTTAAGGGATGCCAGCTGGAGGGGCTGTGTCCTTGAAGGAGGAAGACCGTGTTCTTAGTTGTGAATGACAGGACTGGGCAGAGAAGTATGAGAGGAGGAGAACTGGGTGGGTCCTGGCTCGCTGCCCTGGTGATGAGCGGACGGTGGTGCCCATCTGCAGGAGTGAATGCACATGGAAGGAGGTCTGCACGTGTGGTGTGGTGTATGTGTGTACACACTTGTGCATGTAGTAACCTGTACCCACTGTAACCCAGAAAGCCTGTGTTCTCTGCCAGCCTATGAACAGCCCTTGATATTGTGACTGTGTTGTTAGTACTGACCATAATTAGGACCAACCAACAAGGTCTTTTAGATAAATGTTTAGCATTCTTGGCCCCAGACTTTCTGTGTTTAAATAGGGGACACAGGCTGCTAGGATAGTTCTCACCCTCAGTCACCTTCGCATTTAGTTGTTCTAAATAGATTACATAGACATGGTTATGAAATGGCCAGGTGACAAGAGGATGCACTTTTTTTTTTTTTTAGGTTTTTTGAGACAGGGTCTCGCTTTGTGGTTCAGGCTGGCCCTGAGCTCAGCCTCAAACTCACATCACAATCCTCCTGTCTCTGCCTCCCGAGTGCTGGGATTACAGGCATGAGCCACCACGCCCGGCACTGTGGTATGTGGTACTGGTTGCTGCTGGGTGTGGGTGTGGGTCTCCACACCCAGGATTGTTATGTGGTTACCGGGGAATCGAACCCGGGTGCTTGCGCTTGCAAGACAGGCGCCGGAACCACTGAGCTAACTCCCCGGCCCCGAGGATGCACTTTTAAGACCTAGGTGAAGAGCCATATGTGCTCTGCGTTAGAGGCTGTAGATCCAGTGTAGAGTTGGCAGCTGATCTTGGGGAGTAGCAGCAGCCCAGTGCGTTGGAGCCTGGGGTGCTGTCTGGGGCAGTCTCGAGTGCGGTCACCTGTCATATAGCGCCCTCTCGGAGTGCAACGCCACTCAGAGATGTGTGCTATAAAGTAGGCTGTTCATTTTCGTTTAACCGAGTGTTCCCAAACTCACTTGACCAGCAAACCCCCTTTTTAGAGAGCACTACTAATAATCCATTAAACTGATGGACTGTGAACATCACATTTAGGAAATGCTGAATGAGAGCCCAGATGTTACATTTAGTCCAGAAAGAAACTGCTTAGGAAGTGTGGGTCCCAGTGCTTTGTTTTGCCCTCGTTCCAAATCCTGACACTGTACATGTTTCCTAGAGCTGGCTGCTGTGACTCCTGGCGACCCGACACTGCTTACTCAGTGGCACTCAGCCGGGGGCACCCACATACAGCAGGTGCACAATCCACAAATACAACTCGACCATCTGCTTTCCGAGGCACAGAGGGCCTCCCCTGGTTGCCAACCGAGCCTGGCCCTGGGGCCCGTCTCCTCAGTGTCTCTGCCTCGAGCTCAGGACCAGCACTGGCATAATGATGCCATTCAGGGAGGAGAAGGGGTCCCAGCTGGATAGAACAGAATGGATTTTCTTATGGGGCTTATAAACTGATTTCAAAACCACTCCATAAACATTTTGATCAAAAATTGATGCTGTGGGGCTGGGGATTTAGCTCGGTGGTTCCAGCACCCGTCTTGTGAGCACAAGGACCCAGGTTGGATCCGTCCGTAACCACATACAATACTGGGTGTGGAGACTCATGCCCAGCAGCAATCAGTACCACATACCACAGTGCCAGGCGTGGTGGCTCACGCCTGTAGTCCCAGCACTTGGGAGGCAGAGGCAGGAGGATTGCTGTGATGTGAGTTGGAGACTGAGCTCAGGGCCAGCCTGAACCACAGAGCGAGACCCTGTCTGCAAAAAAAAGAATACTGTGATATTTAGTACTTATTAGGATATTCATGTCTCTTTTGTGTTTACTGGGAAGAATCTGTCTTTTTCTTTTCGATTCGTACCTTGGGTAGCATCTTAAGAATTTGCTAAAATGATCATTGTAGGTGAAGCAATAGTAGTACCCTTCGCTCCCTCTCTATTAAAGTAGAATTTGGGACATGTTCACAGATGGAGAGGATTTGATTTTGTTTGTCCTGCAAACACTTTGTGTTTGGTCACAATGCAGGCAAAAAGCTTTGAAGCATTTGTACCATTAAAGAATGGGGACAGTGCAGCGCAAGATCAAAAGACAGAATATTCAGTAGATGATCAGTCATTATGTTATAAAAAAGCATAATTTATTTTTTCTTCTTGCAGTACTGGGGATGGAACCTGAGACCTTATGACTGAGCCATATCCCCAGGCCTCTTTAGTTTTTATTTTTGTTTGTTTTTTTCTTTCTTTTCTTTTTTGGTTTTTTTGTTTTGTTTTGTTTTTTGAGACAGTCTCGCTTTGTAATTCAGGCTGGCCCTGAGCTCAGCCTCAAACTCACATCACAGCAATCCTCCTGCCTCTGCCTCCCGAGTGCTGGGACTACAGGCCTGAGCCACCATGCCTAGCACTGTGGTATGTGGTACTGATTGCTGCTGGGCGTGAGTCTCCACACCCAGTATTGTATATGGTTAAACAGGGATTGAACCAGGGCCTTTGCACTTGCAAGACAGGCGCCAGAACCACTGAGCTAAATACCAAAGGTCTCCCTTTGGTTTTTAATTACCTAGGCAAGTCTTGAATTTGGGATCTTCTTGCCTCATCCTCTTGAGTAGCTAGGATTTACAGAGTAGTTGGAGTTAGAGGCCACATGTGCCATCACATTTGGCAGGAAGGCATTCATTTTCAAAGGACAGGAGGAAGTCTCCACGGTGAGGTGTGGGAAGCAGGGAACTGGTTGGCCAGGGAAGCAGGAAGTTATTTAGCTGTCATGTTAGAAAGATGGACAGTGAGAGTTCCACACCTATACCTGCTCTTAATGAGCTGTTAAGGCAGCAAACTTGATGTGCTGAGTTCACTGTTCTAAAATTCTAGTGATGGGTGTAGTAAATCTGCAGTATTTGAAAATGTCTCTTCAGAATCTCATCCCCTGAGTTGAATCCTTGTGCAAGTACCTGTGATTGTAGTAAGTGCACCAAGAGAACCTGACGAAGTGTGGAAATTTCATACAGTGGATTGTTGTCGTTGCAATATGTTAGATAAGAATTTAGTTTTATTTATTTGGCTTTATTGGCAGAGTTAAAATGTGCCTATTGATGAATTATTCTGATTGTGATATCATAAAAGTTGGCCATATATACCTGAGATACTGTTCCTCCGGGAACAGTAAAATGAGTTTGTTAGAGCATGTTTTCAAAGAAAGTAGGCTAATACTCCATGTCGAGACCTACTTTATAGATAATCCAGTTCTAAATAACGTCAGTTATAAATGTTTTGTTGAATATATATTGGTGTTTATGGTTTGGCTTATTTGCTCTTGAAATTTTCTTTAACGTACTGGGGATTAAAGCCAGGGCCTTCCTGGCCGGCTCGAACTTGCAGTCCTCCAGCATCAGCCACCCAGAGCAGTGGATTATCAGCATGCGTGCCCCAGCACACCCACCTGCCTCTTGTCCTTTATGTCTATTTAAAAACTTTGATATTGTACTAGCTGCACCTACAGTTTTTATCTTTTTAGTGCTTTGGTTTTTTATAATGTCCTCACAAGCATTTCTTGCATTGTTTAAAGGCATAGCTTTAGAATCGCTGGCATGCTGTTACTTGTTCTTTTCCTGATTGTTAAACATTTCAACTGATTTAAATTAATCCAAGTGAACATTTTCAGGTGTATGTCTTTATGTGCATTTCTGTTTAGATCCAAGACAGTAAAATTCCTCATCAGGGTGTGAATGTATCTGGGATCTGGGGAAAGTCTTGGTGCTATTCTGGCTGAGCAAGGCCTTGATGTCTCTCACATTGTGGCCTTCAGCTTGCATGAGTCTGACACAACCTTGGTGGGTGGGGAGAGATCAGGATCTAACTGGGGACCTTGCACTTGGTGGGCAGGCGCTGCGCCACTGAGCGAAATTCCCAGCCCAGCCTTGTTTCTCTTAATGACTGAAGAACGTTATGTGGCTGTAGTCTTTTTTGATCTGTAGGTTAGGTTGATTGCAACAGCTGCCAAATTTCACTCTTGGAAAACAAATCTTCTATTTTTCTGTTGCTTCTTAGAGGCTTCAGTAGCCTGGGAGGTCCGAGTCCAAGTTTGTTAGGAATCTGCAGTCAGTACTTGGTGAGAAGAGAGGGCTGAGCCATGTGTCCAAGGTGCTTGTGACACCTGTCTCGTGCCTGGAGGAGAGTTCTGAGCTTCTGTGGATACCAGGCGTGCAAATGTGGCAGGAGGCAGTTGTGTAGTGTGTGTTCAGCGTGACAGGAGCCGGACGCTGGGAGGGCGCCCCCCCCCGCCACCGTGTGCTTCCCACCTACCACCCTGTGGTGCTGACCTGATTTTAAAAGTTTTCCTCCCAGATGATTTCTTATCTGTGGTTCCTGTAGAACTATAATCATTTCCCAATAAAATCCTTCCCACCCACAGTGGGATTCCAGATCATGATGTCATTTTCCTTAAGACAGCTGAGTCTTTCAACTTTCATTAGTTAATATAAATAAGCCCTCTTTTTCAGGAATAGATATATGGAGTTATCAGCCATTTAGCAGGTGAAAAGAAAAACCCATACAACAGAGGGAGGAAAAAATACTTGGCCCAGTCAGTCCTCTTGCTTGGGGGAAAAAAAAATCATATAAAGATATAACTGCCAATATTTTAAAGGATTCTTCCTTATCTAGGAAGTCTTTAACCTGCCTGCAACTATGCCTGAAATGTAAGTAGCAGTAAAGCTGCTATTTATGCCTAATGTATAATGTATGCAGTTTCTATCTTAGAATCATAGTGAGATAGATGTGAAAATACTGCCCTTCTGGTTTGTGGAGGTAATGGGGGAAAAATTGGTTTCTCAATGAAGCATAACAAATGAAATCTCAGTTGTGTGAGCACATGCGTGCGTGCCTAGGTGCACATTATGGATGCAGGCTTGTGGGCCACTCAGCGTTGTGTGCAGCTCTTTTGCTGGACACGTGTGATCGTCCAGGCTATATCCTTGTGATTCACCACTGTAGGGGGAAGGTGTCTGCCTCTCAAACCTGTCAACTCCAAGTCCATTGCAGTCATTTAAATTTGTATCGTGGGTGTGTTCTTCCCTCATCTGGTCTTTGTCTAGGCAGAGTCACACCTCTTAATGTAAGACACATAATTGTCCAGAATGGATCTGAAATCTTCTGTGAACTAAGGAATGGACTCTTGCTTTTGCTGTGGGAAGCAGAGCATTTTGCCTTAGCAGTTTATACTTAGGCCTTAAATTGTCCAAAATGACAGTGGAAAATACCTTGAGATAGGATAAGCATTAGGACAAAATTAGATCACCTGCTGCAGACCATTGTACAATTAGTCCATTGTTCTGTACTTAAAAAATATCCTGGCACTGAAAAAAAGTATTGGAAAGGTACATTTAAGAACCAGCTCAAGTTTGAGAATGGAATCCTAAGAATTCAAAACGCCCCCAGCCACTGCACTGGATTCTGTCTTTTTAACCTGTAGTTTGGGGGAAGTAACAGTCCATTATTGAGTGGTTCTGCTGCCTCAGTGCACTCTGTAGCTTTTGTGAGAATGGTGTGGACTCCAGACTTCGCCTTCTAGAGCTGTCACCCGAGCCGTGGCTCCGGCAGCGTGAGAAGAGGACCTGACTTCATGTGAAGCATTTGCACTCTGTAGGAAGGAGGGAGAGAACAGTCCACTTGGAAGAATGAAGTTTTGAGCAGGGAGCTACTGTGAGTGAAGACTGATATTTAGAATTTCCACTCCTGGTGGCAGATAGGCTCTTGGTCCCAGATAGCTCATGGAGTGTTTGAAGAGGGCAGACACAAAGAAAGCAGCTTTCAGCCACAGAAAGAGAGGCAGGTTAGCAGGGGAGGATTGATCACCGTCCACGCACTTACAGGGGAGAAGGTAGGATGTGACCTGGGGGCCTGGGACAGTGGGGGTGGGAGCAGCAGCATATCAGAAAGAAACCTTCAGTCCAACAACATTGAGCTCTCCCTTTATAGGCACAGATAACTTTGGACTTGTCTCCTACGAAGGTGCAGGATTTCTGTATCGTGACTGCTTGTGCCATTTTGCACACCTGCCCGGGTCGTATCACACTCTTCATTCATATCCCATGTTGGATGCGCAGTGGAAATTAACAGTACGTCTGTCACAGGTGTACACAGCAAACCTGGACTTGTAACTTGTCAGTAGAAAAATGACACCATCTGTTGGCAGTGTAGAAAATAACAGTGTGAAGATGTCACGGAGGGGCAGGGGTTACATCCGTGGCTACAAAAAGGTCTTCCTGCCGGGTCAGTGCCAGGTGATAAAGAATGCTCATGTTGAAGAAGTCACTCATCAAGAAAATTAGCAACTACAAATTCTTGTCATTGCCTTGCATATGTCCCTTTTCAAACAGGTAACTTGCTGGACTCTGTGATTCTTAGGATGGTAGAAATATATACCAGAAATTGTGGCCCTGTGCTGAAGGTGATAGTAAATAAGCGAGCTTTTATGTGACATAAATTCTGCCAGTACAGATGCATTTCTCAGACCGCCGGAAGGTGAGCGGGGCTGGCTGTAAGGGTGAGAGGCACTTTGCCACAATAATCTAAAAATCCAATTCCCTGCGGTTCTGCAGTCCTACACCTCTTGTATTTGTCCCTGACTTTAGTATTCATAAGGCCTCTATATGCATTAGAAAAATAAAACAGTGACCCACAATAGCAGAAAAACTGGCCTATCCCTTTGACAGCGGATTTCGGTTAATTTATGCAGGCCCCTCTGCACTTCAGCTTTTTCCCACTGGTTGCTAGGCAACCGTTTGAGTTACTGCGCATGCCTTTTTTATGATAACTGTCATTATGATTATTTTTTAATTATCCAACTGAGACCGTGGATTAAAACAGCATATTGTCACTCATGCTTTGCTGCTACTTCCTAGCATTCCCGAATACTCCTGGAATCACCTTCACAAATTTATATGGCAGTGATTTATGATCATTTTTTGATATTTTTGGCTTCACAAAGGAACTAGAGATGGCATCCTAAGGGGAGCCAGATTTCTGTGAAAAATGACTATACCATGCATTACAAGCTGTTATTGATCCGGGTGAGCCAAAGCAGATATTAGGATCTTGAACCTAAATTACATCTTTGTTCCTTTAACCATGTCTGCTTCCAGTATTAAGGGGTGGGGAAGCTTATGTTACTGTGCAGCTTATTACAAAACGTGAAGCTTTTGTGATTGTTGAAGCTGATTCTGAATAAACCCACCATGGGTTTGGGGTGGGTGCAGCACTGATCCTAGAAACACGAGGCACTTGTACTTGCCAAGGACATGTGTTCTTTTCTGCCCAAATTGCTCCACACACACAGTGCAGTGAGCAAAGAGGGAGGGTTTCCTGGAGCACAGGTGCTGCAGGTGCGAGGGGCTCATAGTGTGTGTGACGCGCCCCCCCCCAGCACAGAGAAATTGGAACGTAAAAAGTTTTTCCTTCCCAAGCATATCTGAGTTAATATAAAGTGAAGACAAAGGAGAGTCAGAAAAATGGCTGAGTATATTTTTAACCAATTCTTAAACATTTAAAAAAATGCAATTTGGGGTTACGTAGAATATTTTAAAGAGATAATAAAGCAAGATTTGCTGTAATGGCAAACCACCGTGTACCAGAAGTAGGGGCCTAAGTGTGTTTTACTGTTGCTCACAGTGAGTGGGATAGGCATTAATCGCCAGTACAGTGGTGGGGTTCTCCTCCGTTCCCACAGCCTCGTGTCTGTCTGAATTGCGCTTCATTGCCGTGTCCTGACACAGAACCTTCACCGAGAGTGCTTGACGTGCTGTGTCTGTTTGTCTCACCCTACAGTTCAGGGCGGCAGCTCAGCGAAGTCTTCATTCAGTTACCTTCCAGGAAAGAGTTACCAGAATACTATGAATTAATTAGGAAGCCAGTGGATTTCAAAAAAATCAAGGTAGATATTTTGTTCACTCACTTTATTCTTGCAGTAAATGAGATATGAATGCGCTGAGAGGGTTGGTGTTGGGGGTCAGCCGGCGGCGCAGGCCTGTCTCCAGAGTCTGTAGTATGACTTGCCTGTCCTTGTTTCCTGTCCCAAGCTCCTCCCTCCCCAGGGGTGTAGGAGCCCTGGCGGGAGGAGTTGTGATGCGTGGCGCCTTCGGGTTGAGCGGTCCCATACCCCAGCAGGGCTGTAGTTAGTCTGTGTAGTCCAAGAGAAGATTGGGCTTTTGCTAGTAATGGTGGTTTCATCTTCCTCTTCCTTCCTTTCCTCTGTTTTGTCCACGATTTCCATCAGGAAAGAATTCGCAATCATAAGTACCGGAGTCTGGGTGACCTGGAGAAAGATGTCATGCTTCTCTGTCACAACGCTCAGACCTTCAACTTGGAAGGATCCCAGGTACGTGTCCACGCGGCGGGAGAGGCATTTCATTTTGACTGTCACTCATTGGCTACTTTATCCTAGTAGGAGAGAAATGAAAAGGAGTGTCAATCTCTGCTCCCTGCGTAAGGAGATGAAGGTTGTGGCATTTTGTGTCACTCTGGCTGGCTCCTGCTCACAGCCCTTCCAGGTCCCTCTCACTGGAGGAGGGATTCAGGTACAGTAGTTAATAGAATGCCTGTTGGAAGGCTGCTGGGAGCATTTTGCTTTTGGAGGAAGTACATTTGATTGTGTTTCCTTGAATTTTTTTCATTGTAAGTTCTCATCAGGAAGTGAAAGTACTATGATTTAAACCGAAGCATGGCAGGAAGATGCCTCTGGTTCCTTTTACAAATCCCAGGAGTCCCATTGAGAGTCTCTTTACATGCCCTTCTCCCAAGGGTATGTGAGTGACACCAAATTTATTAAAATAATTAGGGGTGATTCTGCTTTAATTATACCTCAGTTACTTTCACCTTTTGCTGGAGACCTTTTTTTTTTTGAGCTGATGCTTTCATAGCCAATGGGAGAAAAAAAGCCGGATCAGTGTGTTTTCGAGGCACCATTGATTCCCTCCGCTTCTTTCCTGATCTCAGTCTGTTGCCTGCACGTCGGTTCCATCCCTCCAGGATGGCCAGCATAGCCTTTCCAAGTGCTGTTAACCACAGCGTGAGGAGTGGGGAACGTGTGGACAGAATGCTGTGATCTGAGCCCGGGCAGAGTACGCAGAAGACTAGGAGAAGCCTTGTGTGGGGCATTGTTTTGTTTTACTCTTGAGGTAGATTTTTTTGGGTCAAAATGACTTTTAATTCATTTTATGGGTACATTTTATATAGGCATCATGATCACACAATGCTGAGAATTTGAACCAGGATGGGACACGAGTTCTCATTTTTTCCCATTTCCCCTAGTCATGCACTTAAGCTTTGTCTCCTTCTTTGTCGTATTGTTTCTCAGTAGTGACCCTTACCCTTTTCTGTTTCACAATATCATAAATTCTAGAACTCATTTACATCTTCAGTGTCTCATATCACAGAAACTGCACATCTGACTTATTTCACTTATGAGTATGTCATCAAGGTATATAATTATCATTCATTACGACAGAATAATATTTCACTATTCTTTTAAACCCCATATCTTTACCCAGTCTGCAGTTGATGGTCATTTGGGTTGTTTCTAAGATTTAGCTATCTCAAACTGAGGTGCATCTGTGAAATGAATTTTTGAATTATTTCATCTATAAACATATCTAGATATATTTATGTAGGAGTGGAGTAGCATTTAGTCCTGGCTTTTTGAGAAATCTCCACAGTGGTTGCAGCCCCACCACCCAGCATTTGTTGTTGATTTTGAAGTCGTACCTGCTCCTTTGTGGGGTGAGATGGAAACTCTGCATCTCTTTCTATGCTGCTTTTACTTCTTCCCCTGAAAGTTCAGATGCCCATTTTTGAATTGAGTCTTTAAATGTGGGAGGAGCTGATTTTGCTAGATAGTAGCCCTTAGAGGAACAGCTGTTCAGTATTTTCACTCTGTTGGTGGTTTATCTTGCTGTGCATAAGCTTTTTAATAAGGTAAGATCCCATTTGTTGATTCCTTCTGCTAGTTCTCGTGTTGCAGGGATTTTGTTCATAGAGCCTTTCCCTAAGCAGTGTCTCCAGGAGTTCTACCTAGTGTGTTTTGCAGCAGGGTGTTTTAATATTTTGGTGAAAGAGATAGACCTAGCTTTAGTCGTAGGCAGGTGGAAGCCCAGTTTTTCCAGCACGATTTGTTACAGAGGCTGTCTTTCCTCCACTGAGCCTATTTGGCTTCTTTGTAAGATGACATTATTAATGAGGGTACATGTCTTGTCCCCTTGTCTGATAGCCGCAATAAGGTGCCCAGGTGCCTGTGGTCATTTTCACTTCCGATCTGGCCTAGATGCTAACTTAGCTTCTTGTCCTGTGCATTTGCTGCCCCTAAGGCTTCAGGCCAGGGCCTCCTGTCTATCCAGAGTCAACCTGATTCTCCGTTACCCCAGCGTGCATGGTGGATTGTCAGCCCCACCACTGCTTCCCACATGAACTTCTTGAGCTAGTTACCGAAGATTTATAGAAAGACCCATCGTACCTTTTCCATCCTCTCCAGATAGTGACATGTAGCACAGTAGAGGGTCACAGCCCAGGAACTGACTGTGGGGCTGTACCAGACAATCCTTCTTTTCTTGGCTTTCCACCGTGCTCACCCGGGTAGGATCCTCTGATGTCTCCGATGAATTCTGAGGGTTCTGTCCCTCAGCCTTCTTTCTTTTCCTACTGTTCATTTTCCTGTAGTCTTCACTGCCAAAAGGAGGAAAGAAAGTACATGTTTACCTTTACTCTAAAATGAAATATTCCTAGAAGACAAGGACTTTTTTTTCCCCCCTTAAAAATATGTAACGTGGGCCGGGGACTTAGCTCAGTGGTTCTGGCACTTGTCTTGCAAGCGCAAGGACCCAGGTTCGATCCCCGGTAACCCCATACAATACTCATGCCCAGCATCAACCAGTACCACATACCACAGTGCCGGGCGTGGTGGCTCACGCCTGTAATCCCAGCACTCGGGAGGCAGAGGCAGAAGGATTGCTGTGATGTGAGTTTGAGGCTGAGCTCAAGGCCAGCCTGAACCACAAAAAGCAAGACCCTGTCTCAAAAAACCTGAAACAAAGAAGTAACGTTTTGTGAAAAACAAATACATAAAATGTAAGCAAACCGCTCCATGGCAGTAATTCTGTGCATTGTTATGCAGCAGGGTGCTGAGACTTTTGCTCCCTGCAGATCTGGTACTGTGCCTCAGGCAACTCTGCTCAACTGCCCCAGCTGGTGTCCACTGTTCTGCTCTGATGCCACTTATGGAGTATGAAGTGCACATTCAGTCTTGCTGATGGCTTATTTCACTTGGCCTAATGCCCTCATTTCAGGGGGTAGCTTGTAGAGGAGTTTCTTCCTATTCAGAGCTGAATAATATTTGTGTATGTATATTTTATTTAGCTCTTCATCTATTTGATAACTTGTATTACTTCTGATACTTGCCTATTAGGAATAATATTTTTACAAACACAGGTATATAGGTATGCATGTTATCTTAAAGACCTTGCTTTAAATTATTTTATATACATCCCCAAAAAAGTAACAGTAGGGAAGGGATTTTTGTGAACTTTGGATTTAGACAGCTGGAACTGATGAACTCAGTAACAGGGATGCCACTGAAGGAGATTCATCAGCCATAGTATTGCCGACTTCAATAGGAATGAATCTAGAGCCTTTGCGCTAAGCTCCCCCACCGCTCTTGGTATTCTTATTTTGGGTCGGGGCCTTGCCAACTTGGGAAGGTTGTATTCCAATTTGTGATCCTCCTGCCTCAGCTTCCCGAAGTGCTGAAATTTTAAGCATTTGCATAACTACAACTGAGACGTAGTTTCTTTTAAATGCTGTTTTTGTTGTCAAAGATGTGGAAATGAAACACACTTTGAAATGATTTTAACTGAATTTGGAGTTGCTCCTATAGGAATTGGTTCAGAGTTTTCCATCTAGGCACAGGGACTGCCGGTGATCTAACACTATTCCTATAAACTAAAGCCGGGTATCGCCCAAGGAAGAGCATGCTGCCACTGTGTGTCCCAGGCCCTCAGCTTTTAACAGATGCCGCTTTGACCATTTAGATCTATGAGGACTCCATCGTCTTACAGTCAGTGTTTAAGAGTGCACGGCAGAAGATTGCCAAAGAGGAAGAAAGCGAGGAGGAAAGCAATGAGGAAGAGGAGGAGGAGGAGGAAGAGGAGTCGGAGTCTGAGGGTGAGTCCAGACCTCTGGTTCCTGCACATGATTGTTGTTCCCCCTACAGAATGCCAGGTATTGTGCCCCAGGCCTGTAATCCCAGCACTTGGCGAGCAGGAGGACAGCTCTGAATTTGATGCTGGCCTGGGCTACATAGTGAGCTCAGGGCCACCCTGAACTACAAAGGGAGACCCTGTCTCCAAAAGAAAAAAAAAAACAAAACACTACATGACAGAAGTATTTGGTGACCCCGCATTTTACCTTCATGGTAATTGCCCTCCAAAGCCTGATGCTATTTTCAGTCCTTCCTTACACTCCTATTAGTTACAGTCATATTTAGAGCAGTACAAGCTTTCAATATTAAATTTTCATAAAATCTTAAATTTCATTACTCAGTATAACATTACTTTTTGAACCAGGCTTCACGCGATCTCTTTTGAGCTTTTGTTTAATTCATTATTGCTACTCTAACCACTTGCCCAGACTGACTGGCTTAGAGCAATAGGAGTTTATCACCTTATAGTTTTGTAGGCGGCAAGTGGGCTGCGCTCCGCAGAGTGGAGGCTGAGGAGGAGAGTCGCCCACTCTTGACACACCAGGTAGCTAGTGGAGGACTCAGCTAATGGTTTGGCTAGCCTGCCAGACACAGCAGTGTGGCAGGTACAATGGATTTAGACCTCCAGAAATTCTGTTTGTGACAATGTTTGTCATGCCTGTTGGGATTTCTCTACTCCCCTAAGCAGAACAGGTCAACCTGTAGAGAGGCAGACATCTGGTGGTAGTGGATAGAAACCTTGATTAAGTTCTCATTTGCCCCACTTGGGATGGGAGAAGGGCACATCTTACCCCTCCATTGTCATGGGTTTCCCCAGGAGATTTCTTCATGGACCTGTTTCACAAAGTCCATCTGACAGTGTCTCATGTCACAGGTTCCTTCCTGAGCTGACTCGCCCCATCACACTGTATGTATCCAGTGGCCTTGAGACACACTGTACACACGTCATCCTCCCGCTGAGACCTGCTTTTTTCAGGGAACCTATCCCCAAGAACACTAGAGTTGCTCTGTGGGTGCCTGTCCCAGCACGAGGCCACAAAGCCCCATTTTCTGTCCTAGGACCCACCCCTAAATTTATCTCCTCAGTGTGGCCCTTTCACAAGGGAAATGAGCCATGTGGACTGACCACCCTGCGCCGCCTCCATTCTGTCCAGATGGGTTAACATGGGTTAACACATAGTGCATGGCGGCTTGGTGTCGGCAGAAAAGCTAGCAATGTTAGCAGCCATCACCATGGAAATGCTATATACATTAATACATTATAGACCTCAGGATGGAAACTTGAAGTGCTAGAAGGAATTGAGCTGGTCTCACACGTGGAACACTTTAAAGTGACGTGTGGAATATGGATGTCCTTTTTTGTTAACTTTGTGCATGTATATATATTTGTATTCTTTACAGAGCCTATATATTTATACCAAAAAATGCATCTATTTACAGGTAGAGGAGTTTTTCAGAGACATGTCCTTCTATACATTAAGAAATACTCAACTTTTTGTTTAATAGTGGGAATTGAACCCAAAGTCTTTACAAATAAAAGCAGGCACATAGCTCAGTGGATTTTCATTCTGAGACAGGGTCTAAGTTGTCCAGGCTGAGCTCCGGCTTGGCTCCTCTTTCCTTAGCCTTCTGGAGTGCTGGGATTCTAGGCCTGTACCACCCTGCTTCCTTTTAAAGTCATCTAGGGCACTGATGGCGAACCTTTTAGAGATCAACCCCCTGATCCATCATACTGGGACACCGCAGTTAACCCTGAATGTCTCACGCTAGGGACTTGGCTGTCGTGGCGATAGAGAGCTCTGTGTGCCCACTACACATGTGCAGTAAGTTTGCCACCACTGGTCTAGTTACCTCAGCAGTGAAACCATGTGTCTTTTTTGTACTCAGTGATAGTTTTAACCCAGAATGTCTTTCACATAGATGCATAGCCCTTCCCATACCTCGCAGTACTTGTCAGCCATGATGAGGTAGGAAAAGGACCCAGCTTTGCTGAGGTCTGTTCCTGCCCGGCAGGGTGCTCACTACAGGACAAGGAGAACAGGCACTCTGGGTCCCTCGGGCTTTCAGCTGCAGGTTGGGGCACTTTACTTCCGTACCAGGGGCCCTCTGAATCCTCACTGGGGTCTGTTTTGTTTCTATTGTAGCAAAATCTGTTAAGGTGAAAATCAAGCTCAATAAAAAAGATGAGAAAGGCCGGGACAAAGGAAAAGGCAAGAAAAGGCCAAATCGAGGAAAAGCAAAGCCTGTAGTGAGTGATTTTGACAGCGACGAAGAACAGGATGAAAATGTAAGTGCAGGTCTTAGATCAGAAGGCCTGACTCGATCCCCCTCTATTCGTGCTCTGTCCCCCCCAGGACTGAAAGTGCAGTGAATGTGTGAGACTTTAGTACCATGGTGGGAATCAACCGCCTTGGTTCAGGGCAGTGAACCACATGAAGGTTTTCTTAAATGGTTTTTAGGGCCAGGGATTTAGCTCAGTGGTTCCAGCACCTGCCTGGAAAGGATCCCCAGTAAACACATACAAGAATGCCGGGCATGGTGCCTCACATCTATAATCCTAATTCCTGGGAGGCAGGAGGAATGCTGTGAGTTCCAGGCTCGCCTGGGCAACATAGAGAGCTCAGGGCCAGTCTGAACTACAAAGCAAGACCCTGTCTCAAATTAATAGTTTTTTAAAAAATCTCCCATGCTTTTACTTACAAATAGGTGTGTGTGTAACCACTTAATATTTTCATACCCATCACACCCAGCATAGTACCTCATATACAGCAGGTTAAGAGCGGGAGTGACCATGTTACATCCTGGGGGTTGTTTCTCCCCTTAATATCCCATATAATTAAATACCTAGTGGACAATTCAGCAGCATTTATGAAACTAGGCCGTGAAATAGGGCCCTTCAGGTGGAATGCTATAGTATGTAATACCTCAGTGCAGAAACCAGTGCTACGGTTACACGGTTTGCTGCAAGTACAGACCCAGGGCCACAGGCAGTTTCTCAAGTCTCCCCCATTTCATCCACTTTTAGATTTCATCCACTTTTAGGGGACTTGGGTTCCCTGCCAGCCATTCTCCACACCCTTTTCTTTTTAGAGAGATGACTGTCCATTGTGGTTAATGTGCTACTTGCTCTCCTAAAAAGCACACTTCAGAATTAGTTTTGCACTCCAGCTTTAACCCTTGACATAAGTGTTTACCTTAAGTTATAGCAAGAAGCTGTAGCATATTTTCGAAAACATAAGTAAAAGTTTAAGTGGTGCCACACTTACCTTGGAAGCACAAGGGCCCAGGATCCACCTTCTATACTGCAAAAAAAAAAAATAAATAAATTAAGTAAAATAAAAGTAAAAATAGAAATTATCAGCTATAAACTTTTGAAGCCAAACACTGGCAGCACAGTGTGTGGTTAAGATGGTCCAGTGAGGAGTGCCAGTGCCACCTCTCCGCTCAGATGTCGCCATGCTTCCCACATCGCTCTTCCCATAGTGTCCAGAATCCCAGTGTTTCTCCTTTGTCCCACGACTACTTGACTGTATTTCCTGTTTCCATTTACGCACAGGAACAGTCAGAAGCAAGCGGGACCGATGATGAGTGATCCCCGTGGACACTGTAATCCGTGATGGAACTGCGTACTCCGCTCCCCTCCCATTTCTACCCAGTGAGTCCCCTTGTCATTTGGACACTGGGTTCTCCGTGTCCTCCTCATCTTATGAACTAGCTTTAGAATAGTGCCAGACAAACATATGATATCATGGTGTAAAAAACACGTAAATATTTGTAACGTATTGTGACCAAATGGGCCTCAAAGATTCAAAGATTAAAACAAAAGCTTTTGATGGAAAATGTGGGTGGATAGTATATTTCTATGGGTGGGTCTAATTTGGTAACGGTTTGTGCCTGGTTTTATCACCTGTTCGGATAAGATTTTTGTCTTTTGTAGCACTGGTAACCAGGAGAAGCCATTGAAAGCCACTGGTTATTTTATTTTTCATCGGGCAATTTTCAAGATTTTTATTTGTTCCATATTGTTTTTTTTACACTGTGGTACATATAAGCAACTTTAATAGGTGAGAATTGTACAGTAGTTAGATTTCACCTACATATGCATTTTTCCACTTTATGCTCTATGATCTGAAAAACGCTTTTTGAATTGTATAAGATTTATGTCTACTGTAAACATTGCTTAATTTTTTTGGAACTTGGTTTTAAAACAGTTTTGTTGAAAATGCTATTGAATATTGCGATCTCTCTAGCGTATTGGATGGCTTCTTTGGTCCACCCGATTTCCTATGTTACCAATGTGTATTGTCTCCTTCTCCCTAAAGTGTACTTAATCTTTGCTTTCTTTGCACAATGTCTTTGGTTGCAAGTCATAAGCCTGAGGCAAATAAAATTCCAGTAATTTCGAAGATGTGGTGTTGGTGCTTTCCTAATAAACATCATTTCGCCCACTAATGTTGCCTCTTGGTTTTGCGTCCTAGGCGATTCAAACTTTGTGGTTCCTGCAGAGACCTGGGAAGGCTCTAGCTGCAGGACATTTGGAATAGAGAGCGAGCAAATCTCCTGGAATGAGCTAGGAGTGTTAAATAATAGAAGAGATGCTGCCAGAGATCACAGCACGCTAAATCCCTCTTCGGTGCTGTCCCACAGCTTAAATTCTGTTTATGAGCCAGGAAACTTATGACATTATTGTATTTTCCTCACCTCACTCCTAGTAAGCCACTGGAAAATAAGTTGCAGGCATCGCAACACTGTACCCCTAATACTTTAGAGCAAACAAGAAAGGGATTTTTTTAAAAAGATGCGTTTTGTACCTGTACCAACTCTCCACAAAGAAGGTAATTATTGACCGCAAATAAAAATGGAGGAAAAAACAGGCCAACCACAATTTTCACAACCATATCAAAAATAGTAGTTCTTAATATCTAAGATGCAACCAACCCCCAATTGTTGTAAGTATGATCTTGTCATGACACATACTTTGCATTTATCCTGTTTGTGTTAGTTTCCTCTCACGGCCAAGACAAACACCTGACACGCATCTTTGGCTGACAGTTTGGCAAGATTTCAGTCCATGTTCAGCCAGCTCCGAGACAGGGCTAACGAGAGGACGAACAACACAGTGCCCACAAGGTAGCAAAGGCAGCCAATAGAGATTGACCATATCTTTCTGCTTCTTATCCCATCCAGACTCCCAGGATGAAGGCAGCTCATGTGGTGTGGTAACCCTGTGCGCTTACCCAGCAGCACACATTCCAGATTCAGCTACTTCTGCCTGAGGCTTTGGGGGAACATCAAAACACAAACCACAACCCTTTCTTCTTTAAAGTTCTCTAAAAGATGCATCCTTTCCTGAGAAATTCATACTGATAGAATCAAAACAAAAACTTTTTCTTTTGGAAACAGGGTCTCGCTTTTGTACTTCAAGGTGGCCCTGAGCTCATTATATAGTTCAAGTGAGCTTTGTACTCACAGCAATCCTCCTGCCTCTGCCTCCTGAATGCTGGGATTACAAACGTGAGTCACCATGCCCGGCACTGTTGTATGCAGTTACTGGGGATCAAACTAGGGACCTTGCATTTGCAAGGCAGGCAGCGCCGCCACTGAGTTAAACTCTTGGCCCAATAATTTTCTTTCTTTACTAACCCTTCTTAGAGTGGTCAGAAGAGATCTTTGGAATCCTTGTGTTTATACTAGATGGAATTGCCATCTAGATAGATTCAATTACATGTTAGTTGGAATTTTGAAAAAATTTTGACCCAGATGCAGGGGGCACTTCTAGGAACCTTCTTTTTGCCATAACTATGAGCTCTTAAGCCTGAATTTCCAGTTCTGAGCATTAGTGTTGAGTTTTCCTTCCAACTTTACTGAGTACAGTGAAATAGCTACATTAGGTTTTCTTGCTGAGATAATTAAGTACTAAGGAAAATTGGTTTTTTCATGCTTCTATTTTTATATTTTCTCTTATTATATGTGCTTCTTGTAATCTCTTCCAGGCTTCAGAGGCATTACTATTCTAAAGCCATTGTGTTTATAGTTCAGCATTTCTATGAAAGGTTCTGTAATCCTGCTGTGACTTTGTCTTGTGGTTCTTACTGACTGATGGAACTGAGGGTCGGCCCCCTAGTGCATGAATCATCCTTTTGTTTAGTGGATCCACACGGTAGACACTACCCACACGTCAGTCACATAGCAGCTTCTCAGTTATCAGATTAACTGTCACAGTATTGTAAAGCTTCTGCTCAAATAAGATCAATAGTAGTCTAACTGCATTCCAGGGTCCGCATCCTTCCTTGCACTGGATTCATTGGGCATTGTGTCATCTCATCACAAGGTAAGGACACACATTTCAGGGCCAGGGATTTAGCTCAGTGGTTCCGGCACCTGTCTTGCAATCGCAAAGGCTTGGGTTCGATCCCCCGGTTACCACATACAATACTGGGTTTGGGGTGACCCACACCCAGCAGCAATCAATACCACAGTGCCGGGCGTGATGGCTCACGCCTGTAATCCCAGCAGTCAGGAGGCAGAGGCAGGAGGATTGCTGTGATGTGAGTTGGAGGCTGAGCTCAGGGCCAGCCTGAACCACAAAGCGAGACCCTGTCTCAAAAAACCTAAAAAAAAAAGGAACACACACTTCAGAATACGCTATTGGCACCTGAGGAAATCATAGGAGCTCAAAACCTCACATCCAACACTGGGTGCTGTCCTTGGAGCAGATGTAAACTTGCCTCTGTACTCCTGGCTGCCCCCAATGGATGGGGAGGATCAAAGCAACAGTGACACCCAGTCATAGTTGTCACAGGGGTGAGTTGTGGGGCATCCTGGCAGTCAGCTTCCCCAGCCAACTGCTGCGCTGCTCAGGAAGCCCCATTATCTCTTAAGTTTATTAGGAATGGAAGGAGGTACCTACAGGTATCGGCCTAGCTTTTTTACATGGTTATACTCAGTTCCACAAGACACGGTTCAAGGGTCATGCAAACAGGACACTGAAATGCTGCGGCCATGCACCAAAGCTAAGTTTGAAATCTAGACCTGTGTGACGTCAGAGCCACATGCCTTGTAGCTGCCCACCTCTCCAGAGGTTGGGACTGGCAATGCTCTTGCTAAGCCCTGGACTGCTGTAGACCTGGCGCTCACACAACTGGGCCTGCCACAAAACGAAGTCAGGGGCCAGTCTCCTGGACCTATGGTTGAGAATGGAAGTAGACGTCACCTCCCCGACTACCCACCTATGAGATGGAAGGTAACCAGGGACACAGAGACTGTTCACATTTACCCCATGACTAGATGGCACTGAGGGTTTGCCGAGATGTCGTAGGCCCAGTAGTATCTGTAGACACTTGACAGGATACAGTTAGAATGCAATCATAGTAATTCCCCTTAATGTGCTATTTTAATTCTATGGTTTCAGTGACCCTGGGTCAAGTGTGGCCTTAAAATATTAAATAGTAAATTCCAGAAGGGATTCAAATTTTATATGGTAATTACTATTGTTTTGAATAGAATGATAGCAATAAAGTGACCTGTATCATCCCACTCCACCCTACCCAGCCCAAGAAATCATCTCTTCATTCAGTATTGCCATCTATATCCTGTCTACTTTCTGCCCATTGGTCACTGAGTAGCTTTCTTTTCTTTTTTTTTTAAGGTTTTTTGAGACAGGGTCTCGCTTTGTGGTTCAGGCTGGCCCTGAGCTCAGCCCCCAACTCACATCACAGCAATCCTCCTGCCTCTGCCTCCTGACTGCTGGGATTACAGGCGTGAGCCACCACACCCGGCACTGTGGTATGTGGTACTGATTGCTGCTGGGCGTGAGTCTCCACACCCAGTATTGTATGTGGTTAACAGGGATTGAACCCGGGTCCTTGTGCTTGCAAGACAGGCACCGGAACCACTGAGCTATATCACCGGCCCCCACTGAGTAGCTTTCTCTGCTATGAAATCGACCAAGTACGCAGGCACTGTGCTTAATTTACTTCAGTAGTACCTGACTCCACAATGTTCGCAATATTTCACTTTATCTTATCCTGTACACGCTACATTATCTCACATTGTTATAAGAAGGATAAATACAACTGTTTCAGGAGTTGACATTCATGGTATTTCAGTTTGGAAATTAACTCAAAGAAGTTTTTCTGGGCTCATAGTTTTAGAATACCCAGTCCATCATCAGCTGGCCCTAGTCAGATGGCTCCATTGCTTTGAGAAAGGTAGTATGTCATGGCAGAAGTATGCGGCAGAGTAAAACTGCTCACTTCATGGCCAAAAAGGGAAGCAACGTAAGGAACCAGGGTCCTACACTTCCTTCTAAGGACATACTCCCAGTGGTCTGGGTATCTCCCACCAGATTCAGCACCTCCCTATAGTACCCTCTGAGATAGCAAGCCTTCAAAACATACACCTTTGGGAGACTTGAATATTCAAAGTGTTGCAAGTATATCATTAAAATTATTATTGGTCTATTCCTGGGCCTATGAGGTTGGGTGTGTAAGGGATGGTATGGCCATGGACAACTATTTCATAATGACGTTTTTTTCCTGCATATCAAGGCTAGGTACAGTCCACACTTTCATGTGTCCGCTGGAGATCTTAGAGTACAGCCCAGGGGAAGCCATGATCCAGCTTCAAGCCACATCCTCAGTTCCGTAGTGAGGCAGGCTGGCATTCCTGTGCACGTCCTATGTGGAAATTCCAAAACCGCCACTCACCTTTGCTTTAGAACACACCCCAACTGCCACAGCACAGCCTGGCTGGTCTCTGGGCCACTCAGCTCAGCTCTAGTTCCAGCCTCTTGTGTACCTGCTGGGCAGTCATCACCTCTACCTCTGCCTGAGCCAGATCCTATGCTCACAACACAAGCCCCATGGTCCTAAACAAGTTGATTTTCATAGGTCTGCCCTACCAAAGGGATATTCCAAATATGTACCTCTTGATTTCTAGTTATGATGTGGTTATATAAGCAGCATACACTGGAGCCAGATGTAGTCATGTATCTCTTGAGAAAGTTGAGCAATTTCATAGACATGTGGACATGATCAAATGTACTTAAGATGATTATATCAATTTTTTTTCTTTGTACTGGGAACTGAACCCAGGGCTTTCACAGTGAGCTACATCCCCAGACATTTTTTTTTTAAGAGACAGGGTTTAGTTTATTAAGGACTGTAAGTTGCCCAGGCTGAGTACGAGCTTTAGGTTGTCCAGTTGTTTCAATATAATTTAAAGTACTGCTGCTACATAGATCATCTGAAACACTGTATAGGGTTCCCAACTGTACACTGCAGCAGGGAACTGAAGGTCTTAAAGACCTTTAAAGTATAATTTTTCAGATGAGAGCCTGAGTTATGGCCCTGAACTAGAAATCAAATATGTGGGTTATTCTCAACTTTGGCATACACTTGAGAGTTCAGTTTCTTCTACAAAAGGTGAAAAGTGAGTTGTTCTACAATTCTGAGCCTCACAGTTGATACATACTTTTACATTGCCAATGATTTTATTATACTAGAAAACTATGAGTTGTGACAAACCCAAATTATAAATCAAGAGCAAAAGAGAACGTAGGTAATAGGAAGGAAGGAGACATTTCTCAGAGGGAAGAGGATCAAGAGATGGAAGAGAGAAAAAGGGATGAAAAAAAAAATTAAGATGGATTATGTCCATGCCCCAGCTCCACATGACGAGGGTAACATAGACTGCAAATGTGTACTGGCATGTACACATGCAATCATATAAACACACAGAAAGATTGAAAATTGTAAGAAATAGCGTTGATGCTTCAAAATGTGTTTCCCAAAGTGTGATCCCTGGATGAGCCAGTAGGTGAAAACTTCAGAAATGGAAGTTCTTCTGCCTTATCAGAGACCCACTGATTCAGTCTTCAGGGTGGGGCCCTGTGGCCTAACAAGCCCTGAGGAGGGACTGCTCTGAATCTGCAGGATCTTCACCTCCATCCTTCCCTTCCTGGGCAACAGCATGAAGCCACACTGGTCTGGATTTAGATCGCTGCTGCAGTCACGAACACAGAGCACATGGCTGTCATTCTCGTGAAAACCAATGGAACAGCTGGAAAGGCTCAGTATTTTGTCTGTCTCTGAAAGAGCTTTTCTGTCGTAATGCTACAAGGCACCAATCTTCATCCATCCCTTACCTCAACTTTCTCACAATGTGGTTTAATACTTGGGGGAAATATCTTTTGTTTACATAGCAGAGACATACTGTTCCTTATGAACAAATATTTCCGCAAGAACTTTATGATAACATCAATCATGCTACACTGGTATCCTGCAAGAATGGGCAAGCCTAACTTTTCTTAAACTCATTACAGAGCTGCCAGATCATTTTGGGGAAGACAGTTCCCGTCCTTGCTTGAATACACTGTCATACAGCATAGCAATCTCAGAAATCAGACCCGAGATGAGTGACAAAGAATGTCAGGGCATCGAGTGAGAAATGGTGACTCACAGGGCAGAATGGCCAGACCAGGTCTGGGTGAGCTGCACTCGGACAGGATGTGGCTTAGGAGACAGCCTCTCAGAAGACAGAGCTGACCTCTTCCCAATGACTGGGCCACTCTGCAAGGAACGGTGTTCCACATCACTTTCAGTAAGGATTTCTCAGTGGGGTTTTCCAAGTTGAGTAATGCCAGGACACAACGTCTGGAGATGACAGGGAAGCCTGTTTCTTGCTTAGAAATACTGCTTTGTATTAAGTACAAGAAAATGGTTTCATCTTCTGAACCCAGAGCAATTCTGAGGTAAGGCCCACTGTGGGATTATGACCCTTCAAGAGAACAGCCTTCCGGTCCCACAAGCAAACGTACTTAATGTTCTAGAAAAAGCTTTAATTAAATTCTTTCTCTGGGATTATGCAACAGACCTGGGTCTGCTACAATCAGTGAAACAATACAGTTTAAAGTTAATGTCCCATCAGGCAATGGGCCCAATGTGGTCACTTTCTGGGTCTTCCTTCCTGGTCACAGAAACACATACAAGTACATTTACTGAAAACGCCAGCTCAGTATAACCTGCTAAAGAATTAGCAGTGAATTTATTACTCCCTGATAGTTTCTAAGTTTCTAAAACCCTATGGAGGTCCTTCGGTCGTTTTGTGTGTACCTCAGAGAGCACCATGGGACCTGAACTCATTCTCTCTGGATTATGGGTCAACATTTGCCACTAAGGTGCTGGCAAGAGCTCCTGCCACCCCCACCACTCACGGCCCCTCTTCAGAGAGGCCCACGGGCTAAGCCTCGAGAACTTGGAGACCAGACTAGCTCTCTACTTCTAAGTGGCTTCTCTCAGGTATCTCATTGTAAAACTGAATGATCCAGTAATAAAAATACAAAGAAAAGGAGCACTCAGAATACTATCACTTAGACATTCCTGGAACTTGCAGCTTGCACAGAGCCTATGAGGCACTTGGAAGTTCCTTTTTCCCTTCAAATGAGAAAAAAAAAAAAAAAAAAACACAGGAGAGACTGAAAAGTCAGCAGCTTTTTCATACAGTTAGCAAACTGAGGGGTCATAGGGCAAACCACTACTCCCCAAACTGAAGAAACAGACAGGTAGATACCAAGAGCCAACAGAGCAGCAGACATAAGTGGAAAATGCACAGCAGGAAATGTCTGGGCAGGTGAACCCAATCTGAAATTAAATTGCTAAACACTTCACTGTGGACAGTTTGAAAAAACTAAAATCTTCATGGGGACCTGGAATCTGGGACTTCATCAGAGTCCAGCCAACCAAGTGGTAAGGAAATACAAAACTGCAGTAGCCTCTGCCCTTTCTGTCTCTGCTGGGAAGGTAGAGGGAGGGACAGAGGGACAGAAGCAATAATTGAGAAGCATCTGTACACTTATGGAGATCAGAGCCCAAAGACACAATCTCACTGAAAGCCTGAGATCTAATCAGGACTTCAGGATGGTTTCCCTTCTGACACCTCACCCACTATGTTCATAGAGTTCTTGTATGGTAACAGGACTGTGCCTCTACAAGGGTATCTCAGAAATCTCTAGGGAAACCAAAGACAAGAGAAGATGAAAATGATACCAAGTGGAAGCTGAATTACTGACATCTATAACCAATAGTTATTTAGTATAGCACCACATCTAGCCAGATCATCATACAACCACACACCAAGACGTATCTACCTCAGTTCTTTTCGCTCAGTCCATCACATCTAGCTTTCTTTTTTTTTTGAGACAGGGTCTCGCTTTGTAGTTCAGGCTGGCCCTCAGCTCAGCTCAAACTGACATCACAGCAGTCCTCCTGCCTCTGCCTCCTGAGTGCTGGGATTACAGGCGTGAGCCACCACGCCCGGCACTGTGGTTTGTGGTGCTGATTGCTGCTAGGCGCGAGTCTCCACACCCAGTACTGTATGTGGTTATCAGGGAATCGAACCCAGGTCCCTGCGCTTGCAAGACAGGCTCCAGAACCACTGAGCTAACTCCCCGGCCCATCACATCTAGCTTTCACCAAAAAATTTCACAGTACACAAATATACTACAAAAAAACAACACTTTTTGAAGACAGTGTCAGAAGAATACAAACTTATGGAAGACAGAATTACAATTATCAGACAAGGGATTTAAAGCAACCGTGGCCAGTATGCCAAGGATCCCTCATGGGTAAGCAGGCAACAGGCCAGAACACACAGAAACCAGCAGAGGTATAAAGAGTTTAATATATTCATAGACAGTAATAGAAGAAACAGAAAGAAATATTTGAATCAGTAAGGAATTTTCCAAAACTGATGAATGATGTCAAATCACAGATGCAGGAAGTTCAGAAAATACCAAACATGGTAATACCCTACACTTTAAAAAATAAAATATCTCCACCTATTCAAACTGCAGTAAACCAAAACTAAAGGAAAAAAACTGTAAAATAAGCAAGAATGGAAGGATCATGGTTTACTTCTAGAGGAACAGGATAAGAAGTACCTTGAAGGGCGCCAGGGATTTAGCTCAGTTGTTCTGGCGCCGGTGTTGCTAGCGCGAGGTCCTGAATTCCAT
>PVIR01010302.1:0-50474 GCA_004026965.1 Petromus typicus
TTCAGTGCAATATCTTCATGACTTATATGGCATTATTGAGCTGCCCTCTGACCCCATTAACACTCAAACCTCCACCAAATACCATACAGAATTCATCTGCTTATTAGCTCTGCCACCTAAGACTTAAAACAAAATTATCATTTCTGAACATACCAGGGAGTACTTGAAATATTTGCTTCCACAAATATTCTGGGTTCTAATGTTAGAGACCTAGTATGTCTGTTCTCTTCTTCCATTTTATGATTCCTTGTGCAGGAAATGACCTCAGACAGTAATGCTTAAAACAACAACAAACAACAGCTTTCTAGAATGGTAACAACCTTGTCTTATGGTATACAATGGTGTGGAGTGATAGAAAAGTAATTGTGGCTTATTCCCAGTTTTAGTAAACTGGGAAATGTTTTCTGACCAAAAAGGCCTCTGTGATAGCTGGCCGGCTGGCAAACAGAGCGACTCCTTGCTAAAACCTGTCCAAATCTCACTTAGCTTGCCTGGACATACCATCTTGCATTTCTTTGGTTCTCAGGAGTTTCTATGTCTTCAAGATGACATGACTTGTACTTCCTGCCCTATGCAAATAAAATGAATCCTAGTGTGCTTTTCTATCCAGTTGCATAAACTAAATGTATCTACCTTGACCCCAATGAACTTGTAAGTGCCTTGCTATGTATCTTCACCCCTTGTTTCCTCAAATCTATATAATCCCTGTTCACTGCCAAGGCAGGACTGATTATTTGTGCAGGAATCTCCATAAGTTCACTATGAAATAAACCTGCCTCCAGTTCCCTGGGTCTGTGCTCGACTCTTCTAGGCCTGACCACAACACCTCTAGAGCAGCACCACTGTGTTATACATTTGCTACAACATGAATAAGTATGAAATCAGTTTTTGCAAAGAGAGGGATCAAAAGATTTTAATTTTGCTTCTATTTAGTGTTCAAATTACAGCTTTGAAAATTAAATCACTGCATTTTCAAATGAAAATGAAGAGCAGCAAATAAACTTTAAGCACAAAAAGGTACATATCAAGTAAATGTTGTGATTTATCAGAAAACATACGTTAATACTTTTTAATGATTGAAATAAATGTTATTTATACTTCAGAAGTGTTTCACTCTTTTTTTTCCCTCTCAAATTTCCTTTTTTCTACCCCAACTTAATGAAAATAACATTACAACTTAAACCTAAAGATAATTTAAGCATCATTTGGTTGTTACTGGGCTCTAACTCAATTAAATACTTTGCTCCTTTTTTAGAATCCTCTGGAAGTGTGATTCAAGTGAGTATATGAACACGGTGTTCCATGGTCAGTCCAGATACTATTTTCCCCAAAACTTATACATACAAACACAAATATGCACATTCAAACATATACTTACATATATATAATATCTGTGCATGCATGCAAATATGTCTATATCTATATCTTCATCTATATCTAAATCTATAGCTAACATGTTTCTAGCTGGCCAAGAAAACCTGTAAGTTTCCTTTCATTCTTTTACTCTATTGAGTGGCCGAGAAATATTCAATCCCTCTTTCCTTTTACATCAGAAAATCAGCTGTTTTCTATCCCTGATCTTTACTTCTTCCTAAGAAAAACCTTGGTTTTCAGATGAACAAATGACTCCATGGATGGAGATGATGCCAGTGCCCCCAACCTCACCTTGAGGTCCACCACCATGTTGCTTACAACTCCCTGGACCTGTTCTTAACAAGGGAATCTGCGATTCACTTGCCTGCCCCCAGGAGGTCAGACTTGAAGCAGCTCATTCTCTCCTACTATGTGGTGGAAGCTGCATGTTGTCTGTCAGGAAGCAAAAGAAAAGTTGTGATTATACCTTGAACTAACTAGGAAATACCATCATCAATAATTCCCCTTCATGGCTAAAACTGTATAAGGTTTAAGTAATCTTTCCCTTAAATATTCATTACATTGGTCTCTTCTTTTCTTCCAGGACTAAATTCCAGTCCTCTTCATCTCTCATTCAAGATTTAATGAAGTCAAAATTGCTCTTTTTACCTCCAGCACTTTCCTTACCCTATTGTTTCCTACATGTGCTATAAAAATAAACTATCTAATGTACATGTCTGGCTTTTGGAAATAATTTGCAGAGTCAGGAATTCTAACTCATATCTACCTTGATCCACAGCTAGAAATGTTAAATACTGTGGCTAGCAGGGAGAAAAGGAAAGACATATGCTAAAATGTGAGGCATGTTAAAAGCCAATGACTAGCTCGACCTACAGAGGTCCAAGGAAACAATGAGTAGGACATAATGATATGTTCCCTGTAACTGGGCTGTAAATGAGACACTGCTGATCTGCATGTTATTTGTACCTTGACATGTGATTTTATATTGGAAATAATTTTTATGCAACCTGAGCTGGCCATAAGTGATTAGCCATTCCTAATGAATGTGGCTTTCTAAGTTCGCAAAACACTTCTTGCATAATGTCATCTTTGGTCAACATTCCCCTAAGAAAATCATTTTCACAAACACCCTATGAAGAGCAATCACCTTTGCTCAGTTATCTGAACATTTTCAGTACTTTGTGTGCATGTGTTAATCTTGTCTATGGAAAAACTGAACCTGTTTCAACAACTTAATAGTTCTGCACAACAGCCCACACTGCAGCAGCACAGTAAAGATAATGCTAAATGGAGAAGCTTAATTGATATGACTGTCTTGTTATTGATAGAGCAAAAAATGCAAATTCCTCCATCATAAATATTAAATCATTCAAGTCTGCTTCAATGAAAAAGTTAGATAATACAGAATTTTATTGCTTAGGTCTGTATTTGTTTTAGAAGATCTGGTTTATTAGGGCTAAATGATAAATGTGAACAGTGAATTAGTTTTATCTTATTCATTTAAAATCTGGATCATATAAGAATATTGTATCATCATAAATGAACAAAAATCATAAAGATTACTTGATGTTTCACAATCAATATTCTAGTAAAGCAAAACTCAAGTAAAGCAATTATAGTTATTTCAGAATGAAGCGACAGTAAGACACACACAGACCCACGCACACACATACTTAGTACTTCTGCATTATGACATATAATCAAGAGTGAGATGATATTTAAGTTACAAAAACCATACATTTCAAAATTCATAACCTAGATACCTAACTATGTTTTAAAACAAAATTAGACCAAGGTATTTGCTTGCCAACTATCTTTATAATCCATTGTCTGCAAATAATTTCTTTACTTAACTAGTTGGTGGCCTTTGATTCCTTGAGATCTTTAACATTTGAGTCTTATTCACTTTCACTTAATGTGCCACAATAGTAGGACTGTGCCATATTGCTGAACTATGACAGTGGCATCCTCTTTGGAAAGACCACACTTCCATTAGCAATGGGTCATGAAGCAAAAGTCATTAACTCATTTAAAAAAGGGAAGAACCCAGCAACGCATTACTGACGAGCTTCCTTCCCAATGCCTACTTGCTTTTATAAAATATCATACTTAAGGTCTACCTCTATGCATGAGAGAGCCTGCTGAAGTATTTCTTGTGAAAAATTAAAACCACTAGAAATTAAATTTACTTTGTTTTTCCCAAATGAGGAACCTAATTTTCTTATGCTTGTAAAGTAAACTAAACATTAATTACATTTATAATAAAAATAGTTATTCCAGCAGTATTACATTATATTTACAGATAGGAAAATTTAATGAACAAAAAAGACAATGATAAAAATAGATCGAGACAATTTATTTTTTCTTTGATGTTATTTACAAGATCATATTAGGTAAAGTTATATATTCTCCACATACCAAATGAAGGATTTATTTTTAAAATAATGTTAAGATAATAATAAAAGTGGTAGGGAATGAGGCTTTTATTTCTATGGGGCTAACTTTCTGTACTTACCTTGTAAACTGATCTCTTATTGACAACATTCAAATGGAAGTATGTCATAATGCGGAAAGATAATCCAAGCAATCTACTAATTGCTTCTTTGAGGAAAACTTTTGTAGATTTTGCAGCCAGATTCACATTTGCTTTTCTTTGTTCTACTTCTTATAAAATAAGAATTTTATGTGTTGTTTGCTACTCTGGTCTGTGAGGTACAAGTGCCACTGTGAAATGAGGCTGAAAACAGTTCTGGTGTTTGGATACTGAACAGCAGAATTGCTTCATGCAAAATCTCTACACTGGCACTTCCGGGATGGGCAGTAGCAGGGTGTGCTGAGTGACATCTTGTGTTTCTGTCCTTCAGTCAAACACAGGAGGGGAAGCTCTTGCTGGCAGTTTTGTTAATCTAATCCAAAATTCCTGTTTTGTTTAGTTCTATTTCCAATAACAATTGATATCACCTCACTCTTACCAATAAATAAAATAATAAAATCCCAGTTCCTAATGATTACACATTAGACATCTAAAGCAGACAAAGCAGAAACAGTTACTTTATAATCAAAGCAAAACATATATTTGTTACAGAACAGCAATAGATTTTTACCTATTTCTGTTCTGTGCATGTTTATTCTTAACTAAAGCCAGGTATTCTTCCATATATGTCCAGCTGCACATTAACTTGTACCCTCCAGTTGCCATAGCTATGAGCTTGTCTTGGTAAGATCGTCTCAGAGCATCCAGAGCTCTGCTCAGATCCCAGGATACTCACTTGACAAATGGTTCTTGGGGTTTATTCTCAGAGTTCTTCCCTTAAACCCACAAGATTGTAGCCAGCAGGTGCTTTCTCATTTCTAGTGGCTCTCAGGTGAGCTGAAATCTTGCTCCTGCAGATGGTCCCCTATACACTCTATTAATATGAACCCTTTCAACTTTCCTTGGTTCTGAAAAATAAAGTCATTTTCTCTTTTTATTTTTCGTTTTTCACTTCCTTTAAGCCCCATACAGATATTGATTGCCATTCCATCCTGTACATCTTTGAACTTCTGAATTACTTTTCCATGTCCTTTCTTAACTGCTCCTTCCCCACAGTTTCCCAGCAGTTCCTTGATCTGCTCTTCAGCATCTAGTTTTCAGTTGTGTATATTAAAACATGTCATCTATTGTATTCTTTATATAAGCTATTTTGATTGCTTATTTAATCCACAGTAATGTTTATTTCTTGTTTTATTTCATATTAATAATAGTTGATCTTGTCTTAATTATAATAATATTTCACTTAAAGTTGTTAGCCTAATTATTCTAATGATTCTCACAAGGCATATAGTACCCATTTCTTTGTGTTTCTTTTCATTCTAAATTCATGCTGTAGGAGCCATAGTTTGCACCAACCTTGGGTGAGTTTATAGTAAATGTAAGGAATAAGATTAAGTGCAAGGGACCAAAGAAATGTAAAGTCCATAACACCCAGTGATGGTTACATGGAGCAGTCCTTGGCTCGGGTGTATATTACTTAAACCACTGAGAGAAGGGTTTCTCTTAGGAAGAAGTACACTAGCCCAGAGGCTGATAAAAAGTCAGATGTTGAGCATTTCTTCATATACTTCTTAGCTACTCTTACTTCTTCCTCTGAAAGACCCATTTTTGAACTGGGTCTTTAATTTTGGGTGGGCTGATTTTTTAAGCTCTTTATATATTCTAGATAGTAGCCCTTTGAGAAACAGCTGGTAACAATTCTTTCCTATATTCCTTTTAACTCCGTTGGTGGTTTCCTTTGCAGTGTAGAAGCTTTTTTAAGAGAACGAGGCCCCATTTGTTGATTTCTTCTGCCAATTCTTGTGCTATAGAAGTTTTGTTCAGGATGTTTTTCCCTAAGCCAATGTCATCAAGAGTTTTACCTACCCTGTTTTGCAGCAGGTTTAGTATGTCTGTTTTAATATTTAGGTCTCTTATTCACTTTGATTTTAGCTTGGTACATAGTGAAGGAGTTAGATCTAGTTTTAGCCTTTGGCAAGTTAAAGCCCAGTTTTTCCAGCACCATTGTGAAAGAGGCTATCTTTCCTCCATTGAGGATTTTTGGCTCCTTTGTCAAAGATGAGGTGACTCAGTATATCTGGAGTAGTTTCTGGATCTTCTAATCTACCCCACTGATCCTCAGGTCTGTTACTTTGCCATTACTGTGCAGTTTTTTTTTTTAATTTTTTTTTTTATCACAGTGGCTTTACAGTATTGTTTCAGGTTGGGGATCACTGGTCATTCAAGAGATGCAGATGAAAACAACACTGGGATTTCATCTCACTCCACAAAGAATGGCTACTACCTCAGAATTAGCCAGCAACAAATGTTGGCGAGGCTGCAGAGAAAAAGAAACACTTCTCCACTGTTGGTGTGAGTGTAGACTCATACAACCTCTGTGTAAATCAGTCTGAAGATTCCTCAGAAAAGTAGGATTGGAGATCCCATTTGACCCAGTGATTGCTCTGCTAAGTATATACACAAAAAATTAAAAGATTCATATCACAGTGACATATGTGCACCCATGTTTATAGCAGCTCAGTTTGTGATTGTTAAATCTTGGGAACAACCAAAATGTCCATCAACAGAGGACTGGATAAAGAAATGTGGTTCTTTTATAGAATGGAGCATTAATCTGCCTTTAAAAATGAAAAATGAAAATGGCTCTTCCGGTTTTTCACCCTGAGTGTCACTTCTTGGCTTCAGTGCAGATCCCTCGGCCCATTGGCACAGACCCTTCACAGTGCCGGCCCAGGCCTCCTGGTTTCCAGCACTAGCCTGTGGGCACTCCTGCTACAGACTCTTGAAAAGGACTCACATGAGAAACTGCTGTGAGCTCTGTGCCTCTGGCTAGACTCACAGAGGACTTCGCCTTGGGCTCTAGGCCTTCAGCTGGAATTGTGGGGGACACCGCTGTGGGATCCAGGCCTCTGGATCAGCCCAGGCTGCATTCTTTGGATCTCTAGGACATGGATAGCCTTCTTGAATTTCTCTGGCTTTAATATTTTGCTTGAATATTATAAAATAATCCTATAAATTATATGTTCTGTATTTAATGAATTTCCTTGCAAACTTTGACTATAACAACTGTGATTCTTATGTGCTGAGCTCAGTGATCAGGTATTTTTGCAGGATGCTATCACTTTCTGTGCTGAGGTTTTTAATGGAATTTTTAATTGATGTTTAATTGATGTTTTCCCCCACTGGAATATAGGGCCTTTGAGGTAAAGGGCAATGTATCTTGTACACTTTCATAGCCAAATTAACCCATATTATTTATTAAATGACAGTAACTATTATTTGGGTGTCAGCCAACTCTGTTCTACAATACAGTTTTGTTTAGTAATCAGGAGATTGGCTTCTAGTGTAAAATCTAAGCTCAAATTGGTCTGCCCCTACCTACTAGCTGGGTAACTATGGTTATGATATAATAAGGTTGACTTTTTGAGTTTGTCAAATGATAAATGAATGTAAATGTAGTTAATATAACCAAGTTTTAAATATTTAAATTAAATTAATATAAAATGTTAAGCATTTTTATCTGTTACATAGTAAATTATCAATAAAAATTATTAACCATTACAAAGGAAAACATCAATAAAATGTCTATTATGTGATAAGATATCAATAAACATTAGCTATTATAATTACAACTCAGGTTCATTTCATAAAAACAAAAATAAAATGTGTTGTCTTTATTTTTGGAATCCTCAGAACCATTCTTCATCTTCTCAGTTAAAAACTGTGTGTCCAAATGACCCTAAGAGCCTTGGATCAGGGGAGGATATTTACATAAAGGGATAATTAACAATGACTTTATGAATTATCTTTGACACCATAATCAATGTCAGTTCAATGAAGAAAATCTGTAATAATGAAACTGAAGGCATCAACATCAAATAAGCAGTGGAAACTATTTAGAAGTAGAATGCTTATTGGGATAGCGTCAAGTCCTACTATGGAAATTATCTGCTTATTCTATTGGAAAATATGCATTCAGTTCTCTCTGTGTCAAATAATTTGCTGGGTATACAGAAACACAGGTGTGTATTTCAGACTCTTAATGTCAACAGTGTTCATAATCCTACAAGATGAGGCAATAATATTGAACTTATGTTGCTTTATTGCATATGTCTTATTAGTTTATAAAAGGTATCTTGTAATGGAGATTAGGATTTTCAATCTCATTCCTCCAGTCTGAAGAATATATCTGACTAACTTAAGGTCATACAAGAAGTGAAATTATGCAAATGCATACCATATATATATCATATATACATATATATACCATATATATATATATATTACATTATGCATATATATAATGCATCTACAACCAGAATCTAAATAAACTATATATTCTAAGGGCATCACTAGAGTGTTAAACATGCTTAGATGAAGGAAAATTACTGGTAACAGTTATTTATTGTAGCTTAACAAACAAATTTCAGTATGTGGACATCATTCAATAGTTACTGCCACTGAAAAAGCAGACTAGACTGGACAAGGAGAGATGTTGGAGAAGACTCTAGAAATTAAAGAGCAGAACAGAAAACGAAAACATAAATCATTAGAAAGGCCCAATGTCTGAGATATTGAAACATAGGTTGTGTGAAAGAAATGACGCCAATAATATTTAAAGTATGGATAGGAGCTAAATTACAAAGAGTTGTAAGTTTGTAGTTTTCTCCAAAGCTTGAAGTATTCAGCCCTGGCAGAAGCTCAGAATCAATTTTGCAGCTTTTTTGAAATGTCCATGCCCTGGCAGCATTCCCAGAGATTCTACTCATTAGATTTTAGGGCACGAGCATCTGCATATTTCAGAGCACTGCGACTGATTCCGCACTCCTGACACCATAAAGAGTCAGTGTCGGAATGACTGAAGTGTGGTCCACTCACCACACGATCTGGGGACTGTGCAAGTCACTCTTCAAACTGTTACTGTCTATGATGAGACACTGAGGGTGAAGCTATAAATACTCTGTGGCAATTTGTTTCTCTTAGAAGTCAGCTTTCCTGTTGCTGGGGCATGATATTTGACAACGAGAAGGAGGAGAGAGTCAGTCTAGCTCAAGATTTGGATTATTCAGTCAATAGTCTGATGGCACAAGGCAGAAACATCATGACAAAGCAAAGGTGCTTAGATCTTGGTAAACAAAAGCAGAGCAGGAGAACAGTGTAGAAGAGGAGACAGAAATCTCAAGGCCACACCTTCATCACCCACTAGGATACAGGCAGAGTGTGGCTTACTGATCTTTCAGGAGAATCCCAAAGCCAGTCAAATTTCAGCCCACCTTGAACCTGCCACCCTCGATCCACTTCAAACCTAAACTTATCTCTTTAAACAATACTTGACTCCCAAGTAAACAGCAAGTTTGTAATCCCACCTAACAACACATCCTTTGGGCAACCAGACATTTCTGAAATCCTATCTTTAAACACTTGGCAATTTCAAAAATTTTCAAAAGTGCAATTCAAAGCCTCAAAGGAGACTCAAGGCAAACAGTAAGCTGTGAAGCTCTATAAAAATAAATAAATTAATTAATTAACTAAATAAAACATTTACATAATCCCAAGGGAAAATGGCACAGGGTAACAATTCTCATCCTGAAAGATGGGAGTAGGGGAGCAGAAGAGAAACAGACAGAAGCAAAACCAGAAGGGCACAAATCATTCTGTCTGCCTCTGGACCACACGATGGTGAGACTCAGCTCCAAGGGTGTAGGCAGCCCCTCCTCACAGCCTCGAGGGGTGTGATCAACATGACCTCTTTCTTTGACTGGCTCCATTTGCTGCCTGAATCTTTTGTTGGCAGATGTTCCAAGGTCCTAGGATCTCTGATTTTCCTCAGTTCATGGTTGCAGGAAGCCGAGCAAGGACTACTGCCAGAGAGGAAAGGGCAAAGACCCAAACACAGGCCACAGAGCTAAGCCTTCAAGACCCACACAGAAACAACCATAAGAGTGCTCTGTCCACTTCCTAGGAGGATCTCCAAGCCTTGCAAGTTGATGCTCCATCCTAACCCCTACAGCACTGTAATTTTATAGCAGTCAAACCATAAAAGTTAAATGGCAGATCATTTTCCCCCCCTTGGGCTACAGTTCATGCTATTGTTTTACAAAGGATTATTCCCTAAGAATTGTAAATTATAGCCAAATTGGGCCTCAACAGATACTTTAAGGGACACTTTTCTATACTATAGGAAATATTATGACTAGGAACTATTATAAAAATGGTCCTGTTTCTACATTAATATGGCATACTGGGTGGACAAGAGTGGGGACCAGTTAGATGATCATTTGATATAATTCACTTGGATTCAGATGTGTGAATGAAAATGGACCAAAAGGGGAAATAAAAGAGACAAAGAAGAAAATTCAAAAGTTGTCAATAGATTAAGTTCATAAGAAAGAAAAGATAGTACCTAAAGTTTCCTTATTCTTCATGCTTCAGTAAGAAAAAGGAAGTAATATTCTTTACATATTTCATAAGAGTAATGTATGTAGATACCAATAGAGCAACTTTATGTTAAAGCATAGTACACAACAGATTGTCTGGCATCTAACAGCCAATATGATCTTTCTCAAGAAAAACCTCCCAAACCTGGTCTTGTAACAGCAGCATTTCTATCAGCATTTTGCCCTTCTGAGCTCCCACTAGAATCTCCCATCAAGTACAGCTTATGGTAACTCAAAGCTGCTTCTTCAGGTGATACCTCCAACTTTTCCAAACTCTTTCCCAGATTTTCATAAAAAGGAAATAAAGCTACCTGTAGTATTCTCTGGTTTTCTTTGGAACAATGTTTTTAGATGTATCATATTGCTAAATGAGAGTAGATCTTTCCTTCTAAATTGATACATGGTATATTTTATAAGATTGTAGGGTACTTTATTTTCTACTCCCTAAGAGTGGGATATTTGACCTGCTTCTAGGTTATCAATATGATAAATAATGTTGCAGTTGATGTCTGCATACCAAAAAATAAAGAGAGAAATAAAAATAACTGATAGCAGCATATGACTCATTAAAGGGTAACAAAAGCTCAAACATTCGATCGTTTTTGAAAACTGGACAAAGTGTGAAGTCTGAACTCCTTGACTGACAGAACTGATAACCAAAGAAGGAAATGTCACATTCATGTGGAATGTGAGCAAAGCACTGTTGTTATTGAAGAGAGAACTGTGTCCCAAGAAGGAATACAGTCATCTTTATTATGATAAAATGTGTTGTGTTATGTAATAACATTTATTATTTCATGATTGTTATTACTTTTAGCTCATCCTTATGTCCATTGGACTAGTGAAAAAACAGACTGTAGGATAAAATCACTTGTCTTGAATCAAAGTTGCAAAGTGGGATTGATATTTCTCCTATATCATAACACTCACAGAAAGGTAAAAGATGTATTGTTCTCCAACCCATACATACTACAAGGTTCAGACTCTGGGGAAAGCTGCCACTGTTTCCGCTGGACCCCATAGAAATTAAAGCCAATCATACAAGAATAGAACACAGCTGAAACTTTCAGAAATTACAAGAAAGTCTCATATCTGTATTCCATAAGTCACATAATTGAATCATTTTTTTCCTTCCAGAAAAATAAACTGTCAACAGTCTTCCCCTCTCACAGACTTCACAGCTGAGCATTCCTCCCCTGCCCCAGTTGGTTTCATTAGGATCCATAATCTTCCATATTTATTCCCTCTGCTATTTACCCTAAGAATCTAAGTTTTTCTCTTTTGTCTTCTGGTCCCTTGCTTTATAGTCTTCCTTTCTTTTCTTTTTGTTTCCCCCAAAATAATATTTTCCTATAATTCTTAAGAACTAATATGTATTTGTACCTCTACAATATTTGTTTACAGCATCCATAAGCTTCAAGACCTACGAGAAATTTGGCAACAGCTAAAGGACACTTTGTTTTATCATCTTTTCTGTTATCCAAGCTCAGCCTGGCAGGAAGAGGCCGGATTTTTTAAAATTGAAATCTTTATTGGTACATTACATATACACATCATAATTGCACTCCACAATGAGGTCTGATTTTTAATAACCACTACTAGGTCCTGTCTTTGATGGATGCAGCACGTTCAATACTCTAGGAGTATAACTGTCCAAATTAAAATCTGTTTTTTTTATTATTATTAGCAACCCAACAACAATCTCCTCCATTGTCCTTTCATAAAGAAGAAAAAATTAAAAGTCGTATGTTCATTCAAAGAGGAAAGACATGGGCAGGGAGCTACAAAAATGTATGTTTTAGGAAATATGGCTAATTACCCAGTGTTTTAATTACCCTGAGGCTGGACCTTCAAACTAAAACTCATAATCTAATTAAGGAAGTCTATCATATAGACAGAGGATAAAGCAACAAGCAATTAACATTTCCTGAAATTGAAACTGAGGCAAGATTTTTTGATTTACTCTAGTTATACTCTTAATTCTGTACCTAATGTAGCAATGCCTTTGTATTAAAAAATAATGTTCTTGAAAGATCTTCCTTCACATAGTTGTAGGCTTATATTTCTCTCACTAGCTGCTTCTAATATAACCACAGGTGAAAATTATAGCAAACTCTCAACCCGTAGATATTATAAAATATAAATGGCAAAGCCTGGCCTTGAATGCTCCCACATGAACAGTTTGCAGCAATTGTACTACAAAGAGTTTTAAGGATTGTGCTTTGATCATTCTGCTTCATTCACCTTTATGCACTTCAAATAAATGTCTTGAGAAAGGTCACCAGTTAATGTTCCTGAATTCCCCAGTCTGGGTTTGTTCTCAGCAGCAGGCGCTATTTACTATGGTACCAGGAGCTCACTGAGCCTTCAGGAAGTATTTGTTTCTATGTATCATGCTTGTATCATCCCTCTAATAAATGCTACATTGTTACGACATGTGGCTGATTTTTCTGAAAGCTGGTGGTTGGGTTGACTTCTGGTGTTTTAAGTTTTAAAATAAGCAAATTATTTTGCAAAATCTTAATGCAAATGAATCAATTAAATTGATTTTAACATAGCAATGGCGAACTTGAAAATGAAAAATAGAAACTTGAGGAATTGTACAATCTAGTCATTTTATTTTATGGGTATAGTTTAATGTAGCTTGTGGGTGGCTAATTGTTTTGTGGAGTCCTACATCAAATATAACCCAAAGTGGGAACAGAGCAGCTGTTTGACTCATAGGCCTTCAGAATCAAGATCAGGCTTAACATATGAGTTTTGCCTGTGATATATGAATATGAAGAAGTTATCTCTCAAATCTTCATTTTCTTGTTGCATAAAATGGAAACACCTCTCTCTTCCCAACAAAATGGGAAGCTCTAATTGAAGAATGCATGCAAAGGCTTGGATTTTTCCACTGGTGTAAATGGAAGGCCCTGACTCGATTGTTCTTTCTGTAGTATAAAATATACAAAGGAAAATGTACAGGGAAATATGTCAGATCACTGATCAAAAAGCAAACCCGAAGGATGAAAATCATTCAAATACTTGAAAGCGTAAATCAACACTTGATTCAAGCTGTTCATATCAATTCTTTGTATAGTCTATATAATCAGAACTTTGTATTCTAGATCATGTATTCCTGAATTAAGGGGAAAAATTAAATCCCCAAATATAAACTCACTTTGAAATTATAAACAATGAATAAGATAAATAACTTCTCTGGACATTAGCCAAGCACTACAATAAATAAGCGGACAAAAGTTAGAGTGTTAATAGACAAAAATCACAGTTTTTAGCTAATAGTTTCCTTATATCCTCAAGTGCTTTATCTCTATACATATATGTGTCTCTATAACAAGTGTTTAATATCACAAGTTGATTAGATTTGCATTTTATCACACAGCCTGAATTAAGACCATAGAAAAGAAAATAGAAATTAAAATGTAATAATAGAATTAGAAAGGTCTGATATATTAATGTGGATTTACTGAACTCTTTCTTCATGTCTAACTAGGCAAGTGTTATGAATACAATAATAGTAATCCATGGTCCAACTCAATGAAGGCTGAATGACTCTAAACCTCAGCTTATAGAATGGAACTATTTTTCCCTGGTGATTCTGTACAACCTTGTTTTCAGCACTCTAATGACACTGTAATAATGTACAAAATCAGAAAATATTTGAAGAAGCAGCATATATCCATATTTTCAGCATTAAACTCTAATAATAATTTTCATAGTAGATACACAAATTTTCATGTACCCTGAAGCATTAATCTTTGTGTTAAATTATTAGATAACTATTTTAAACTTATAAACTGTCTTCTGTCACATGAAAAATATTATTTTAAAATGTCTTAGTGTCTTAATATATATTTCTATATAATTATACTCATACAGCCTATGAAAGCTTGTATCACTTGTTATATATTTTGTTATATCCAAAGTATTTCCACAAGTAATAACATATATATATATACATATATATGTATATATATATATGTATATATACATATATATGTATATATATGTATATATATATATACATATATATATGTATATATATAAATGAATTTACTAACCCACTTACCTCTCAATTGTAAAATGTGTAGAATGTCTTCTGTTTTGTGATTATAATCATCAATATAACTACTGCAAGGTTTTAAAATGGGACCTTTAATTTTTAATTTTACCTTTAATTTCACTAGAGTGTCCATATAATTGCTCAGATAATAGCTGTTGTATTCCAAAGTGAAGTTCAAAAATATGTGCAGAAGATAAATGATCCAAAGTTTAGGAAGAGTCATAAAAGAGAAACAATTTTTTGAAAAAAAATTTGAAAAAATTTTCACCTCTGCCCAGGTGAAATTCCTCTCTTATCTCAAGTGATAAAAGAGACTGCAAGAGTGAGCTACCAACATCCTGGAGCTCAGGGTTGAGGGGTCTATTATAGCTAAAATACAGGAAGTATAAAACACAAAAGACTGTGAGCGTGGCCAGCCAGGAAAGGTCACCACATTAACAGACAAAAGATCTGATGGGAGTATCTTAGATATTATCCAACAAATGTCAAGATGAAAAAGAGTTCCAGATATCACAAAGCTTAGAAAAATTACTGACAACTTGTTGGAAAATACTGTGCCCCAATATCTACAGAAATATAAGTAAAAGATTCTTGAAAGTAGAAAGGTCTGCAAAGAATCCATCCAAGGAGTGACTCCTACTTTCATAAAAACAACAGTCTGAGATTTCAGCTCACTCTGCAAAGAATGGCTGCTATCTCAGAATTAGCCAGCAACAAATGTTGGCGAGGCTGTGGAGAAAAGGGAACCCTTCTTCACTGCTGGTGGGAATGTAGACTCATACAACCTCTGTGGAGATTCCTCAAAAAACTAGGATTGGAGGTCCCTTTTGACCCAGTCATTGCTCTGCTAGGCATATACATGAATTAAAAGAGTCATTTCACAGTGACATACATGCACCCAAGTTTATAGCAGCACAGTTTGTGATTGCTACATCTTGGAAAAAACCAAAATGTCCATCAACTGGAGACTGGATAAAAAAGATGTGATTCTTTTATAGAATGAAATATTACTCTGCCATTAAAATGATAAGATTGAGTCATTCATACTCAAATGGATGTACCTTGAGGATGTCCTCATAAGTGAAATAAACAGATCAAAGATGTATAAATATCATATATTTTCTCTGATATGAGAAAATGAAGTTGTAAATGACTTGTATGTATAGTTGGTATTGTAAAGTAGAAAAATATTTAAAAGGCAAGAGTGTAAGGGTAAATAACAAGGAGAAAATGAATGTGATAACGATAAAGAAAAAAGAAAACAAAGCTTATGTATATAGGGGGTAGGGGGATGCAGGGTTGGGGGGAAAAGGGAAAAAATGAGAATTAAGTCATGTCATATTTTGGTACAAACTCTTAATGTTGAATGAGATTATGATGTGTATTCATAATGTACCAATAAAGATAATTTTGAAAAACCAGCACTCTAGTGAGAAGAAAGCTAAAAAATAGAGAAAAAAGAAGTGAAAACTACTTGGCCTTCTTCCTATCAGTGGAGATCCTATGGGAGTGAAAAAATTACCTTGAGTTAGTATGGAATCATAGCAGCTATAGTGAGTAAATACACTTCTCAACTATTTTATTTCTTTAACCAGAAGCACTACTAGAACTTTTAACTATCTAAGAACACAGTCAGGAGTCTCGTGTTAACTGTCACGCAGGAAGGTGCAGAGCCTCATGGAATCGTTCTGAGGAGAAGGCAACAGGCCCTAAGATGATACATCCTAAGAGTCTTGCTTTTTTTTCCAATACGAGAGACTCTGACACAGATCACCTGGAGTTAGAGTTTTCATTCTTGTGATGTATTTTCTTTAGATACATTGCTAAGGATTTCATGTAGATTCCATACTCCACTTAACCAAATCTATTTGTGAATACTTGGGATTTCATCCCATTTTTATCATGATAAAATGATGCTGAAATGAATGTTATTTCACATGATAGATTTTTCTAACTGTAGAATTATTCACTTTAAATAAATATCCCTAAGTGGAGCTTCTGGACCGGTGAGTGTGAATTATTTTTGCTCTGGCTGTGTGTCATCAGACTGCTTCCTAAAGGAATTGCACCAGGCTACACCATTACCAGTTATATTCAAGCATTTTATTTCACTAGCATTAGATATTATTAATTTAAATGCACAACAATAGAAGTAAACTAATACCTACCTTTTAAACTTGAATTTCTTTGATTATTGAAAAATATCCATTCATATATTTAGCACTTAGAAAGTCACATGTGTGAGATGGTTTACAAATTTGTCAGTTTCTCATTGTAAACTGCTAGTAGATCAGCCCAGATTTTCCATTCATGTTTGTACCAACAGAAAGGGGAGGAAAGTCCTAGGGGATGTGAGAGTCACAAGTTGTAAGGGGGACACTGTCTAGTTGACTATGACACAGGACATCAGCATGTAATGCTAAGGGAAGATGATGGATGAGAACAACCTTTCAGAGAAATAAGCTCATTTCCTTTTCTTCATAAGATATGTAGCAATTATCAGTATAATTTGAATAAAATACAAAAAGCAGGGTGAGAAGCTTACATCTCTTTGGTGAGCACTTCTGATACATTTCAGCAATCATAAGGTGATTGCCTTCCTTTCACAGTCTAAGCAGATTTCTTTATTTTAACCAAAGTAAAGTCAAATTTTAGCATCAAAGGACACTATCCTAAAAAGAGCATGTCTATTCTAGTTATTAGAAATTCCACTTTCCTGTGGATAGGTTTATTTTATATTGTTATGCAGAATTTTTATTAATTTCTTCAAAAAAACCCCAGCATTGCCTCTCTTATAGGAACTCACAGTGTTCCTTTAAGGCTCCCATGTTGAAGGACTGATCTCCACTGATGGCTCCCTACAGCACAGGTGGGCCCAAAGAGGTAGAGACTAGTGAGATAAAGAGGCTTGCCAGGAAGATGGCTGGATAATGTCTTGTACCTTGAGTGTCTCTCTCTCTTTCCTCTCTGGTTCTCTCTGTCACTTTCTGTCTGTCTGTCTTTGTCTCTTTTCTCTTCTCTCTGTGGCTCGGTGTGTCTGTCTCTTTCTGTCTCCCTGTGTCTTTGTTTCTGTTTCTATCTCTGTCTCTGTCTCTCCATCTGTCTGTCTGTCTTAATGTCCATTTTCCAGGCCTTATCCCAGCATGGTGCTCTCCTATGACATTTTGCTTCAGTAGAGCCCTAGAGACAATGGAGCCAAGTGAGGATGTACTGAAACCCTTAAGGCCTTTTGCCAAAACAAAGCTTCTTGAAGTCTATTCGCTTATGTATTTTGTCACATCAATGGAAACCTGACTAACACAACTTACAAGTAAGGATTTTAAGGCAACAATACAAATACTAAAAACATAGTACTCAAAATTTCACAGATAAATAGAAGAAATGAGAAGAAGATGGAGAATAACAGTCATTAAAATTATAAAAAATACCACACAATAATATCTAAACAGGATAAACAGTCAACTGTTATTGAAATTGTGAAGCAGGAAAAATGCTATCAAAATCACTGAGATTTACAAAACAATTGACTCTGAGATAATAATATATTTCTACCCAAATGAATCTTGCAGTTTAGATCTACGTGACAGCTGCCAAACTGGCCTGGAATGAAATTTCACTGATGTGATTTATATATTTAGTTTCATAAATGAGAAGGCTTATAAATGCCAGCTTCAGGACATGTCTCATTTGCAAACGGCAGTTTAGACCAGCAGATATTTTTATCTGCTCAGAGTTGCTTGTGGTTCTACAAATGCTGCTTAGCATACACTCAGAGAAATTGTCTTCAAATGACATCGAATTTTTGTCTTATGATGCCATTTGCCTTAGACCGACTTCTGTCAAGCCTCTTTAAGAAAAGTGATAAAGGAAGGAAAAGTAGTTTCCTTGCCTTGGTTTCCTTTGGTTGCAAGAGCTTCTCCTCCTCAGTGTCCATGAAGCTGGCTCTGCCACCTCCTCACCCCCTTTGTCTTCACCTTGTGCTCTGGCATGGAGAGCCATGTATGAGATTCACAGAGAAAAAGAATTCTGCAGAAATACCTGATAGCAATCCACCTTCTTTCCTAAGCACAAAAATAAAACTCTATGCCTTTAAAAAGCAATACAGTAACTATGTACCCAAAGATAGAGGACAACTTCTTGAGAAAGGGCAGGTAAGAGCAACATTTAACCTATATCACACTTCTCAAGACACATTAGAAGCATTCTTATTAAGTATTTTAGCGACAAATATTACTTACCTCTATTTCTAGTACAATTTAACACAGTACTGGAAGTCTTGCCAAACAGATAACAAGACACATACATGACTGATAGCATTAAACAAATATTCTACTTTAAAAAGCAAAGAAAATCAGCTGATGAACTGATAAGAACTTCAGCTAGCAATAGCTGTTAAAATTATGAAAAAAAAGCTTTTAATCATACTAGCAAGAAACATACTAAAAAGGGAACAAACATGCTTAGAAAACATATGAGACCTATGTAAGGAGAATCATAAAGTTATATTTAAAAATTTAAATTTATAGAAAAATGGATCTACATCCTATTGCACTTAAAAGCCCTCAATATAACAGAAAGGTTTATATGCTTAACCATTTCAACTCAAATTTTTTAAGTGACCATGTTTTCTAAGCAACATTATAAACAATAAACTTCATCTGCAAGAATGAATTCAAAACAGACAAATGAATTTTTAGAAAGGTATATGAGGTTGTGATAATGTTTTAATTAATTTTCATCATTTTTAAAAATATAGAAAGAGTACAAGAAAAGAAATAAAAGCAATTATTAGAGAAGAATAGAAAATACAATAAGAGACCCATATATATGACCTACTTCCAAGATGATAAAGGTAAATAACTCAGAATAGTCAGAAAAGTACTGGTGAAAACTCATAGATAGTGACTGAAAAATACAGTTATCACCTTGTGATGCCAAAGTAAACTTACATTTTACATGTCATATATTTCATAGCAGAACAATAATATTGGTAGAGGAAATGTAGAATAAATATAAATATAGAAAGCCTGTTAGCTTATTGTGTAAAAGACAGGATAAAGGAAAGAGTTTACAAGTATAGCTACGTAAGATTTAAACTTTCACATAATAATAAATTTACTACAAATAGAAAGGAGTTATTAAAATACATTTTTTCACTCTCTAAGATACTTATAAAAACAATATTGTGTCCTGGTTGATAAAGTCGACTCTGACTTCATCTGACCTATCTGTGTTAATACCCCACTTTTCCATGAACCAGGATGCTCAGCAGGAGAAGTCCCGTATGTTTGTTTCTTATAGTTGCAGCCTTGCATTCATTTTCTGGTTTCACTCAAGTTTCTCAAACCCCAATCATACTGATGGCCTTTGCCTTACTTAAAATTTCCTTTCCCTCTGTGGTTGTTAGTGAGGCCACCCATTTATTCCTTACCTTCTTGTCTCAAAACATAAAACATCTCAGGTTGCTGAGCATGGGAAAACATTGCTCCACATCGGTCATGTAACAAGGTCTTCCTCTGCTCGTGTTTTGTGTAAAGTGGCCACTTCAGAGCCCAGAAAGAAAGCCTGGGGACAGCACCTGGGGACCTGCACAAGAGTATTCTCCCTTAAGTCCTGGGTTTCTTTTTCTTGCTCTTTTCTGCTTTCGATTTTGTGCATGGACCTGACAGCCACCTATTTTCCACTGGCCCTGCAAGACATTCTCCTCTCTCCTCCCTGGTTTCTCTAGGGAATAACGCTGCTTCTTTCTTTTTTTTTAATTGAAATCTTTATTAGTGCATTACATATACACATCATGATTGTACTCAACAATGAGAATGTTTACCAGCATAAGACACAACTTAATTCTCATTTTTTTCCCATAGTCCTACCCACCCTACCACCCCCCATGTACATAAAGTTTGTTTCCTTTCTTTTTTGTTATAATCTCATTATTTTTCCTCCTTCACCCCATTTCACTTTGAGAATTTTTCTATTTCACAATATATAACATACAATTCTAGAACTCATTTACATCTTTATTTTCTCATACCAGAGAAAAGATGCAATATTTACTTATCTGATTTGACCCAGCCATCGCTCTGCTAGGTCTATACACAAAAGAATTAAAAGACTCATATCACAGTGATATATGTGCACCCATGTTTCTAGCAGCTCAGTTTGTGATTGCTAAATCTGGGAGATAATGCTGCTTCTTGTGGTCTGCTGTGCTGGCCTCTCTGTGTCTTGCATGATTGACTCATTCAGATCTCTACTCCTTCCTGCTTACAACTCTTCTTGAGACTTGGCTGTGTTAGCAGCAATAAGCTGGTAAAAAGTCAGAGAAGAGTCACAAGAGCATTTGTCTATGTTTTTTGTGATAGGAACATGGGGATACACAGTGGACATCAAAGCCCTCTTCCAAGACAGCCTAGGCCATGAACACTATACTCTACACATCTGTGACAAAATCTCCTTTGGGAGCCCCATCAGGGTAAGGCTGCAGTTTATAGGTACTGTCCTGAAAGAAACCCCAGATCAAAGTACAGACAATAAAAATCACAGTGATCTTTCAACTCCCTGTGTCCATAGTCTTCCTGTTAACTGCATGTGTGTACATACAATGAGTCAGTACACAGATCCTGAACCTGAAAATGTACTAAAAGTACATAGAAACAGTGATCAGTTCTTGGGAACAAAAAAATAGACACTGGGTAAGGGAAACAGATTTATCAAGGTTTAATTTGCCTTTATGTGTATGGACTGAATCATTTGCAATCATAATGTACACACTTATTGATTGTGGAAATTTAAAATCAAATAAAAATGTATTGTCATATAAGAAGTATTAATAAGTAAATTAATTATTGCTGATGTGAAGATAACCGTTAGTATTGAAATTATATATAAATCTCATATTCTTAAGGTACAGAGCATCTACTTTTTTGTAATCAGATTCATCTCTAGTTTTCTACCACATCATTTGTTAACTAAACTTAATGTATTTTGGGTTTTTTTGGTACCAGGGATCAAACTCATGACCTTATGCCTGCAAAGCAAGAGATAGAACCACTGAGCTAAATCCCTGGCCATAAACTAATGTGCTTTATATATCCAAAACACAAAGACAAGCATGCATAGTTTCCTACAGAATAGGAATTAATGTACAGATTGATTTGAAATGAGAGAAAAGTATTAATTGCCACCTTACTTGCTTTGGTGGATCAGGCTGACCAACTTTGAGCTTGGGGTACATGAAGGGCAGCACATGGACAGACACAGAGGAACAGTGTTAACAATCTAAGGCTTCTATCTTTCTTTCTTTATTGATCATGTTCTGGTATGATTTTTAAGTTGAATCGTATCCAGAGTTGTGTAAATGGCAGAAGTGGCATTTATTTGAGAAAGGTGAAGGTAAATTATTAGAGATCTATTTTATTGTGACTATTAAACAGATGACACAGTTAATGTTGGCCTGAAACCAACTCTGCAAAATCCAAATTATTTCTAAGTAAAATGTTAAACTTCTTAAAAAATTCATATCCCAGAAATGACAGTAACTTCTGTTCTGGCTTCCAGATCACATCACAAAAGCTTCAGTCTGTGTTTCTTTCTCCTTTTTTTTTCCCATTTGCTCCATCCTTCAGTAATTAAATGTAAGGTCAACAGTTCGGTATATTATACTTAATGTAATGGTTGTATTCAATTTAATATTTTCTCATTCAATGATAATTCTTATTAATGTAAGTTATGTGGAATAGATGGAGTCACGCCAGTCATAAAATCCCTTGACTGTACTTATGAAATATACTCTACTTCATAATGATAGAATGTCGTATCTGGAATTTCCGAGTATATTGTCAACTTGGAAGTTAACTTCAAGTACATTAGGATGCCCTTGGTAAATGTCAAAGGACCTCACTAAATGAAATGCTAATTAAATTTACACTGACATAAATGTATCTTTCTATACTTCAATTTGTTCATTTCAAATATAGATTAGATAATCTATCTTCCAGTTATATAAAAAAGAAAATCGAAGTATATGCTGTTGTAGAAATAATTCCATGAACCACTAAAATAATTGGAAACTAATGATAAAGAAGAAAATAAAGCTCAAGTCTACCTTTGGTGAAGTTGTAGAACAGAATCATCAAAGATTTAGTTCAATATTTGAAAAATAATAGTAAAGAAATTGTAACGTGTAATAATGATTAGCCTCATGTGCATGGGAAATTTTATCAAACAATAGTTTCATTTATAATCAAGTAGTTAGACTAATCTGAGGGATAAAATTCTTCCAATATGACACATCTTTGGGTTATCAAAATATTTACAGATATTTTTGATAAGATTGAAAATGTAAATAGAGATTCACACTTGAATTGCAGAGCAAAAAAATGTTATTTCTTGGTTCATTTTCAGGTTTGCAGGATATGAGTTTTCTCTTGAAATATTATGTCCACTCCACTGACCCATTAGACTTTTTATACATCAATATTTTGAACATATAGAGAGTATCAAATTTATAAACCATTTAATTTTTTAAAAAGCCTGGATTCCTGTAGCTCCAGGTAACAAAGCCGGAGTCAAAATTTTTATAGTATAAAATTATGAGATTAAAAGAGCAAAGTGAAATGTATAAGGAATAATACAAAACACTGCCCAGTAGCAACAAGGAAATTCTAGCTTATCAACAGTTACTAAGAATATGACATAGTATTTTATTTTACCTCAACAAATTCAATATAAGCCAATAATGTGGTTGTCTGTGTCTTTCTCCATAATATGACTGTAATTTAAGTTCAAAATGCACAACAATATAGATGAGGTTAGTTGATATATGTATGAAAATTTATTTGTGGCTACCGTATTTAAAGGCCTGTTTCAGATATTTTTAGAGAAAGAATAGTTTTAAGTTTAGGAAATGTGTCACAGGAAGAAACTAAAAAGATTTGGCCTAAAAATGTAAGGTATACTCATTTATGGTTGTGTATAAAATTTTGGTAACTACAATATTCGTTGGTAGGGGAAATAAAGGAATAAAGAGTTATAATCATGATGGATATCCTTATATAAATACTAAGGCTGTCTCCTAAAAAATCAATTTGCTTTGGATTTATTTTACTCTGTGTTTTTTCATTATGTATACAATAAATAACTAGTAAGATTGTTCTCATTAACAACATTTGTGTAATCAAACCAAAAATGGCAAAAAAAAAAAAAAATTTTGTGAAGACAAATATTTTAAGAATGTTTTTAGCTTCATTTATTTTGTACCTTTAGAGTCAAACTGGCAGGCAAACAGCAAATGTTAATACATACTGATTACATGAATGAATCAGGAAGAATAATAAGGAATTATGAGAATAAATCACTAGAAATGTTCAGGTCAAGGCCAGACAATCTTTATCAAAGATCTCATAAATAGAATTTCTGAGAGTTGATTAGTCTCTGGATAGTGTCTAAAACACTTTTAAATGGAGTGTTATTTAAGAAATAAATAAAGAATAAATTATTCCCTGTAGTTATACTACTATAGTGTAGACATTAGGGTTTGTTCAAAGAGCCTGGGGAAGCAAACCATCCTATCGATCAAGAGGTGAATGAGTGAAGTAAGTGCTGGCGTGGTGGCACCCTCTTGGAATTCCAGCACTTAGGAGCCTGGAGCAGAAGGATCACCATGAAATCAAAACTAGTTTGGGCTTCCCAGTGACATAGGAAATTCAAAGCCAGTCTGAACTACATAGTGAGACATTGTCAAGAAATAAAAACGTAAAGGGGCCAGGGGTATAGCTCAGTGGTTCCGGCGCCTGTCTTGCAAGCGCAAGGGCCCAGGTTCGATCCCCAGTAACCACATAACAATACTGGGTGTGGAGACTCACGCCAGCAGCAACCAGTACCACATACCACAGTGCCGGGCGTGGTGGCTCACGCCTGTAATCCCAGCACTCGGGAGGCAGAGGCAGGAGGATTGCTGTGATGTGAGTTTGAGGCTGAGCTCAGGGTCAGCCTGAACCACAAAACGAGACCCTGACTCAAAAAACCTTAAAAAAAAAAAAAAAGAAATAAAAATGTAAAGAAGGTTAAAATTTCTGGTAAATAAAAGCTTGGTAAACCATTTCTACGTAAGTCAGTGGATTATGCCAATTTAATTTTATTTGCAAAATGAGAACATCCTTTCAGAAAAGGAGATATTTAATTTGAACGATAATATTCTGTTCTTCTTTAGTCATGAATTACTGCATCCTTTTTAGAATTATGGCAAATATGCATAGAAATTAAGTTACAACATTTCAAAATATTTGTTCATTCCATTTGGGAACCTCACTTACCTCTACAGATAGAGTGTATTTTAAATTGAATTAAGTTTGTTTTAGAGATATGACTGTTGTGAATTAGTAGCTACTTCTATACCATGCTTGCTGATATGTTATACTCAAAATATTTTAATACTACAACTCACATGATATTCTATTAGTTTTACTCTTCTTAATATTGTGAGAAAATATTTTTGTCAAAGTATTTAAAATAAATAATATGTATTACAGACATTTTTAGGTAAACATGTATAATAAACCTACAGAAACAAAGGCACAAACAACATGAGAAGAGTACATTTCTCAACCACACAACTGAGATGTTGCATAGGCTTGGATACACACAGGAAAATTCTTGCATATAAACAATTTCAGAATCACCCAATCTACAGAGATTTTAGAAGAATACAAGGATGTACATTGTTCACAAAAGTAAAAATCAAATCTTACACCTACAAGGTAAAATAACACTATGAAACATCTATAAGAAAATCTATGTGAGTTTGAGCCTTATAATGAAATTTTAGGCATAATGTCAGAATCATAGTTAAAATTTTAAAGAAAGAATGTCAGTTTTATTAAAATTTTGAAAGTCTTCTCTTCAAAATACATTGTCAAGAAAGTGAAAAGACAAGAGTAGAAAAATCAGTTTAAATCAGATAATTGATAAGAAGACACATTCATAAACTAAAAATAACCCCAATATGCTTAAAATTCAACAGTAAGAAAATGACACAATTTAAACGATGGGCCAAAAAATGATACACAAATGATAAATAAACATGAGATGATAACTAATATCATGTGGAATGGGAGATTTGCAATTGTAAATAACAATGTGATCCTATTGAAATGGCTAGTGAAATGGCTAGTAAAATGGCTAATCTAGACCATCATATTACCAACTGCTTGTGAAGATACAAAGCACCAGTTTTCATTCATTTCTGGTGGAAATTTAAGAATATATAATCCTATTTGAAAGCAGTTGACAAACCCTTGCAAAGGTAAACCAGTCTTACTGTGCAATCTGGTAATCACACCTGCAGGTATTAACTTATTTGATCTGAAGATATATTTACACACAAAAAGTGGATATTCATAACAACATTATTCATAATTTTGTAAATTGTATACAAGCAGTAAGTCCTTATGTAGTTAAATGAATAAACCACAGTAGATCCATTCAATGGACCATTATTTAGTGATAAAAAGAATTATGCTATAAAGCCACATGTGAGAAAACTTAATGTTACAGCTTGGATAAGTGTCCACCAAAGGCTCATACGTTAACGAATTGGTTGGAAGCCTGTGGTACCATGGTACTGTGGTGCTGTGATGAGGTGGTACTGGAGTACTGTGGTGCTGTGGTATAGTGGTGCTGTGATGAGGTGGTACTGGAGTACTGTGGTGCTATGGTACTGTGGTGAGGTGGTACTGAAGTGCTTTGGTACTATAGTGAGGAAGTACTGGAGTACTGTGATATGGTAGTACTGTGGTAAAGTGGTGGTTCTTTGAAGATGGGGGCCAGAGGAAGATGTTCAATTATTAGGAACACAACTTTGATATGAATATTGAGCCCCAGCCCTGTCTTCTTTGACCATGAGTGAAACCTATGACACCAAGAGGCAAACGAAATATTTTCTGCCTATACATTGATTAATCTCTGGATTTTCATAAGACAGAAAGTGGACCAGCATTAACACATGATAATAGGTGAAATAAGCCACTTACAGAGGTTGGACCTTGTATGATACTATCATTTGTAAAAGGAAAAAGTATAGGCAGAAAAAAAGACAAGAATAAACTGAACAGATAAAGCAAAGAAGGTTTTTATAAGATAGTGAAACTACTTTATGTGATAGTGTAATGGTGAATATACATACTGTGTATTTGCTAAACCTCATAAAACTGCATAGGACAAGGTGAACTTTAATATGATGGCATATTAATCTGATGGCATCATGAACACATGAAATTATTTCAGTGAAGAAAGGAGAAGCACTGACCCAAGAAACTTTGACATTGAGCACTTTGTAAAAATAAAGGGCAAAGAATTATATACAAAAACTCTTCTCAAGTTCATAAAATTGTTTCCTCTGAAGGTGTAATTTATTAATTCCTATCTCACCATATATTTGCAATGCAATGAAAAGCTATATGAATAATAATAGAGAGGAAGCCAAGTTTCCCAGAGTTAAAATTCACACACAAGTAAAGAGAAGAGACAAAAGCTATCATCAGCAAATATTTTACAGTTGTAGTAACTAGTATAAACTCATTCATGGTGTATTATAAATGCAAGTGATAAATTAATGGGATATTTATAAATAAATATATATACATGGATGAGCACACACACACACACACACACACCCCTAACGTTTCTTGTTTTGTTAGTTTAGAAGACCCAAAAGAAAGGGTGCCCCTGGTACCGCCAGTGGTGTGGAGGAAGAAAAGGAGAATCATATTGTCCAAAGTACTTAGTCTTCCTCTCAGGGTTGCTAACATTTGTCCTTCATTGGACTATTGTTTCTCTCACTATTTATCTCTCTTTTCTAATCACTTTAATTATAACGGGGCATAATCACCAGACCCACTATAAAATGTGCCTCTTCAGAGAGGCCATGTTTGCAGCCTTCAGTCTGAGCTAATTGACTCTCACAACCCCACCTCAGCTTTCAACTGGACAGTCTGTGCAAGTCTACCTGAGCACACTCTGATCTTATGAATGGGGCTTGTGAACTGCAACTTTCTGGAGTGAAATTCTGTAGCCTTTGTAACTGTTTGAATCTATCCTCTTAACCCGCGAGACTCACTCAGTCCTTTTCTTGGAGAAAGGATTTGACCTTTGTTAAAAGGATCATAGTTCTTGACAAAAAGAAGGCATATTTAACAATCTTCCTTACAGTTTAAGCATTGCAAGAAATCACAGATTTGTATAACCTCCCAGCACATTTTCAAGACTGTCTGAATTTTGTCTCTCCAATTACAATCTTAACATAAAAGCTTCAAACAAATGTAATTCTTTGTTCTCAACTAGGCTGATTTTATCTTAGCCAACTGTAATAATGAATGCACCAGATCTTGCCCTCTAGCACATTCTCTGGTAAAAAGAACCAAGACCTCATGGAGAAATGCCTTATTCTAGCACTGAAGCAAAAAATATGCCAGAGAGTCCCAAGCTCAGTAGTGACAGAAAGGAACAACTTCCTTCTGCCCAGCACAGACACCAGTGCCATGCCAGGATGTCCAGGGGGCACAGAAGCAATTGCGAGAATTCCCAATGGGCAAAATGGAAAGTAGATGAGTGATAAAGTAAGTGGTTTCAGATTATAACCTGAAGTATAAAATGAATATCCATGAATGTACATGGATATAAATAAAACTGTATAAACGAATAAATGGCAGAGTGGAGACAAAATTTCATGCTGAATAATTCTTCCAAGTTCATTGCAGCCCCTCTGCCCTGTGCCTTCAGCGTGAGCTCATAGACAGACTCCTTCTGAGGAGTCCAAAATGGAAAGTACTGGGTGGGAACAAGATGACTTCACAATGCAGAAAACAGACAATTTCTGCCGCAGTCAGGAGATCAAAGTCAAAATCAGTCACCACAGCCGGGCGTGGTGGCTCACGCCTGTAATCCCAGCACTCGGGAGGCAGAGGCAGGAGGATTGTGATGTGAGTTTGAGGCTGAGCTCAGGGCCAGCCTGAACCACAAAGCGAGACCCTGTCTCAAAAAACCTAAAAAAAAAAAAAAAAAAATCAGTCACCACAGGTAATGCTGATAGTGTACGTTCCTAATATGAGGTAACGAAAAATAACAGATTACTTTTACGAATTTCCTCCCCTCATAAAACTTTAACCTCTGTTTAATCGTAAGAAAACAAACACAAAGCACGAGAAACATGCTAACCCTGGTCATCTCTCCCAGTTCCTCGGTAATCCTCCTCCAAGTTGCTAAGGTCGTCAAAAACAGGGAAAGCCTGAGAACCTTACAGCGAAGCGGGGCAGAGAGAGCACGACAACGCAAGCCAGCGCGCAGGGACATAAGCTTCCACTTAAATAAAAACTAAAGGAGGCTGCACTAACTCTGAATTTGAGTTAATAAGATTGATGAGTTCAATACTTACACAAATGTGCATAGTAAAATAACATATTAATGAGAATGGGCAGTGATTGGAAGTAAATAGGAATATCTGTACAATTGTCTTGATTTTTTTGTCAAAATTGTACCGAATAATAGTTTGAATAGATGGATAGGCTCCCTGCGCTCCAGCTCATTTGTGCGCCCTCTTCCTGTCAGGTCTCTGGCATCTTTCCTGCATCCGGAATATTGTTTCTTTTCCTGTCTATCTCTCTCTTCTAATCTCTTTAATTATAACAGAGCATAATCACTAGACCCCACTGTAAATTACACCTCTTCAGAGAGGCCGTGTTGGCAACCTTCAGTCTAAGCTAATTTCCTTTTATAATTTCCTCTGACTTTTTCATCACAGGGCAGACCACATTTTATCTTATCTGTTATTAATACCTTAAAATCTGTCACTTCCCTGGACAGCAAAACAAAGGCCATATTTGCCCCCCTCTGTCTGTCCTGATAAAAATATCCAGTATTCAGTCACTTTAATGAGTGAATGACAATAAACTAATCCTGACCTCTTAAATGTTATTTATTTTCCTTCCCTTGTGGTTGCATGTAGAAGTATGCATGTTATAGATTATTAACCATTGACATTATGGCAACATTATATGATAAAAGATATTTTAATCATTCATGCATTGGTTCCCATTTGCTTTAGGGATATAAAACCATAAATAGTGGTTAAACCTCTAAGAATGAGCAATATTTTTGTCCATTTCTTATTGTTATAGTTCAGTTGTGATACTGACATGAGTAAAATACCTAAATTTTGAAAAATGTAGTCAATTTGTAGACCGGAAAATAAAATAAAACAAAATTTTTAAAGAATTATCAGCTACCCATGCAACATAGTGGCCAGGGATTTGTTATCTGAAAAATAAGGGCTAAATGAATCTTAACCAAAGTAGGCAAAATACACTTCTTTATTGACAATGACAATGTATATCATAGCCCAAAATATGAAGAAATAAGTACTTAAATTAACAATACAACTGGCTAATAGCAAGGGTATCTCTTTTTGTTTATAGCACTTGGCAACCATTCTTTAGTCAGGTAACAATAGTAAGATTGTTAAGAATACATTTTATAATGAGATTATTCATGAAATTTGGAGGAGTATTGCATAAGAAAGATAAGGCTATTCTCTTAATATTATGCTCTTTTAAATTTCAATATTTCTATTCAAATTAAGTTAATTTTAATAAGTGGTTAATGACATAAAACTATTAAGGGTTTGTGAGGTGTTTTTTTTTAAACCTCTTAAACTAATACTCCTTAAACTGTGGTACCAGGAGCTAGTTTTGTTGCCTTAAGCCATATGTCTTATTATCATAGGGACATTATTTGGAATGGAAGAAGGAGAACATAGGAGAAATCTGATAAGGAAAACCTAATGATGAACTAAACAAGCCTGTAAACCTCATTAAACAAAAGAAAGTTTTTATAAAATGTCCTGAAAGGAATTCAAAGTTATCTGTATATAATCTAATCTAAGTTGACCAAACTATAATATGAATGCAGATGGCAGTTTGATTTGGCCAATATTAGAGCATGAATCTGGGTGTAACTCAGTTCAATCTTCTTGATAGATTGACATGAATTTTCATTTTTAAATCCCTCATAACTAGAAGGCAGAACAACTAAAATATCTTTCTTCACTGGTGTATTTAGCAAATGACACATTGCTTGAGGTTTTCTGGTGAGATCAAAGAAGAGGAAATAATATCAAACTGAAAGAATTTATAATGATTAATGTTATTACAATGAACATAAAGGAACTGATAATTTGCCACTTGTAAAGCAATGCCTGGTTTTCCAGTATGAACATGATTCTTTGTTTCTGGGAAGTATGATTTTCTGGCAAAAAGGGAAAAGACAGGAGCAGGTATTATTTCTCTTGGATGAGAATAGCTTTGTGACCCTGCTGAGGTCAGATGCACAGCAACATATGTGTGTATTCCAACTTTACCTGTTTACCTGCCTCTTTCCTCCCTGCCAATTGTGAGACTGCATTCCTCTGTCATAGGAGCAATGCCTTCCACAAAATTCCCATCTTCCTGTAGTCGGTGTGTCTGTCAGCAGCTCACACCTGAGGCTTCTGTTGTGCTTGTAGCAAAACTTTGCAAAAATATTTAAGGATGAAAAGGGAGACTTTGAAGCGCTCGATGCTACCTATAGTTTCAGTATTGAATGATTTTAGAAAATAATTATTTGAAATTTTCCTACTCTTCAATTTAAGAGCAACTCTAATGATACATAATTTTAATGAGTTATAAGTTAAATGGAAGAACAGAATCTGTCTGTCTTACACACTTGTAATGAGAGAAGTGCCCCTGATGATTGTTGTCAATTAAGTCATACCTCGACTGCTCTTGTTTTATGTGATAGAAATTCCCAAACTCACAAAAGGAGTGATCCATTTATTTCCAGAATTACCACCTTTGCTGCTGAAAGGTGGGGTCCAATGTGAATTCACATGATTTTGTGGCATACTATTAACTTTATATGGCTCCAAATAACTTTTATTAAATCTCCTGATGTGATTTATTCTTGTGGTAGTCTCCTATAAAATGTGCTGGTGTGGAAAAGATATAAATATATGTATGATGATAACCTGTTAGTTTGAAAATAAGTGCTTTGCACATTGTATGGTATATATTCAAGAGCAAATGAATGTGCCATTTCAAGTAATTAGATAATGTCAGCTCTTGATACCATAAAATTTAATTTAAAGTTCTATAATTGGCAAAAAATATATTCAAATTTCTTTTTTTTACTACCTGGGTAATACAGAAAATTTTTTATTATAGGATCAAAATATGTCTTAATATATTGTATAACAGTGTTCTCACAGGAAATTATTTCATTAGCCATTAGATATAACATTACACATCTGATCCATGAAATAGGAAAAAGTCTGAAGAAATCCCTACTATTTATTCTCTTATAAATTTTCTCTATAGATTGAAATCCCAGACCCTGTTATCTTTAAATTATTTCCTGTAATATCCTATCTTAAAATTTAATTTTCAATATATATGCTGCATGATTTCCTATTATGGAAATGTCTGATATACAATTTAAAATGCTTGATCAAAGACATTAACAGGGATGATCTGTTGCTTTTAAAAAACAGTAAAGGCCCCAAAACACAAAGGAAAGTTTTGCTTACCTTTTTTCCAAAGGAAGAGTAATTATTACTATTAATATAGTATAATTATATTAATTAGAAAAATAAATTCTAATTTTTCATATTGACAATTTGATCTACTATATTATCCCTCTACTCTGAAATCTTTCTTTGATAACTTTGTAAATCTTGTTGCATTTCCTCAAGTATCCATGTCTGAGGAAAGCTGTCTTCAGTCCTGGACTTCTCTCTGGCTTGTCAGACTTCTCCTGTAGCCTGGTCTGTCCTGGCAGAAGCGTGTTGGCCTGCTTCCAACTCCCTTTCGTATACTTGCGAGACAGTGTTGCCAAGTGAACAAATCAACCAGTCTAGTTTTCTAAAAGTATAACTTTGCTCTATTTTAATTTGTTTAAAGAAATGAAGTCCTTTTTGAGTGCCATTTAAAGTGTTCTTAGGTCAAGACTGTTCATTGTATAGTAATGACAACATATCCCTGTATATATACTCTAGGACATTTACTTCAAATTTTATGGACTTTCTTAATTTGGCTTATTAATACATTGTATTAATCTGTATCATCCTTAAATATTTTCTTATGGTTTTGGATTTTCTTCTCCTAATATGTATTTACTTTTCATTTGTGAAATGTGAGTTTACTTGTAGTGAAACACAATTGAATTACCCTGAATCTGTTTTTGTGCTATCTTGTGAATATTTCAATATCATTTTGCCAAACCACCCAAGTAATTTACATCCTATGATAGTGCAGTTTTACAGATTACGCTTTCATTTTAGTATACATTAGTATATAATAGAGCTCTATGAATAAATGTCATTATTTTAAAATATTATTCTTTTTCCCAAAATATTTTTTTCAAAACAAAAAGAAAAATTACCAATTTTCCTTTAAAAAGGCCTTGGAAGTATCATGTTCCCTATATGATATACATATATAATACTCAATTTGAGAATATCAACATATCTTTAATATTCAGTTGTCTTCTTCCACATATCTTTATTTCTAAAATAAATCATTGTCCTGACAGATAAAAATCCACCTCTGTGAAATTAGACTACTCAAATTTCTGAAAGCACCCTCAAAATACTTCTTTTTTTATAAGACTCTTAAAATCGTCCCCTAAAAACAGCTATGTCAGCTGGGTGTATTTAATTATGTCCATAATTTCAGACCTGTAGGAAGCTGAAGCAGGAGGATTGGTAATGATTTAGTGACTTAGGAAAACTCTCTTTCAAAATTTAAAAAAAAATTAAAAGAGTTTGGGATTCAGCTTAAAGGACAGAAAATCTTATGTTCCTCATCCTGCACTGTTAAATCACAAACTCTACGCTATCCTAACAAAACCTCTGGATTGCAACACCTGCCTTCACTGCTAACTTCAAAATCCTTACATATCTTGTTTTTATTGTCCCATGTCTAGAAAGTTACTAAATTGTTTTTATGTTATATCACTAGTGCTCTTTAATGTCATAAACAATAAATACAAGTTCACTTTATCAACAGGCTACATGAAAATATTTTAAAGAGCTTGATCAAGACATAGACATACACAAACACAACATGTAAACATATGTATGTTCATGTAGTATGTTTAGGGAAACACCAGATATTAGAAAATGTGATACTCCAACTCTGGATCAGGAGTTGGCAAACTAGTCAATGGGTTAGGTCCAGTAAATTCCATTCTTTTACACAACACCCATTCCCCCTTGAGCTCCCCAGCAACAGGGATAAATAGTTACTATAGAGACTGTTCATTCCAGTCAAAATGCCTGAACTATTTGAAGAGATGTTTTTTTTATTTCGAAAAAGGCTACAAGTATGGAAAACACTTAATATGTTTTGATTTCAATAGAAAATTGCAGTCAAATAAAGCTATTATTTGGTCTAGTCTCATGGTGTCTAAAAATGTGCAATATATAGTTTAGTGTACTAAAGGGAAATCACCAATGTTTTCCTAACCTTGTAGCAGAGTGGAGAGTGGGCCAGGAGAGTGCGGGGCTGTAAGGTGTTAGGACATAAGTCACTAGCAGAGATGCTGTCCTTATTTCTAACGATGTTATACCTAGAGCACATTAAAAAGAATTTTTAACCCTTTTGTTTTATGATGTTGTCTTCATTACAGTAATCATTATTGATGGACCTTATTTTAAATTAAAGGTAGAATCAGGATTTTTATTTTTTGAGACAGAGTCTCGCTTTTTGTATTTCAGGCTGACACTGAGCTCAGCCTTGAACCCACGGGTAATCCTCCTCCCTCTGCTTCCTAAGTGCTGGGATTACAGGTGTGAGCCACCACATCTGGCACTGTGGTATGTGGGTCTGATTGCTGGTGTGCGTGAGTCTCCATGCCTAACATTGTTGTATGTGGTTACTGGATCGAACACTGGCCCTTGCATTTGCAAGGTAAGCGTCAGAACCACTGAACTAAATCTGCAGCCCAGAATCAGGATTTTTATTGCAGCTCTGTAACCTGTTAAGCTGATGTTCATCGTAGTCACTGTGTTGCTGTAACACAGTAGCCAATGCCCACAGTGTGAAACAGGAGACATTTAATGGGGCTCACGATATTAAGAGGTTTCAGCCCATAGTCACTAGGTCCCAAGGCAGGAAAGGCATTGTGGGAGACTAATGGAAGGAAGGCCTGCCTTGGAGGAAAGCTGCTCTCTTAATGGTGTCTAAGAAGTGTGGAGGATACCAGGGGAGGACATCTACCTCCCAGGCCCAAACCCCTGGTCACTTTCCTCCTCAAATCAGGAATGCCTTGCATCAGTGCCCTCGGCCACTGACTCACCAGTGCGTGAGTCCACTGATGAGGAGAGCACCCTTACAGGCCAGTCACCATCTCAAAGCCCACCTCTAAGTGCTCAAGACTTTAGGGGCCACTTGCCATCTAAGCCATAACAGTCACCAAATATTGATTAATTCATGTGTAAATGTCTTTCCTTTTCTTTTAGTTTCCTCCCCTTTCTTCTCTTCTTTATTTTATTCATTCTTGTACAAAGGTAGCACTCACTTCACTACAAGAGATTCAATACAGTGAGCTGTCATAGCACTTAGAAATCAAGTGGATGTATGATGCTTGCTCGGCAATTGCAGGCAACCTCTGTGGTAGAACCTAGAAGTGAATATACCTGTTTTCTTAAAAATGCAAAAGATTGAGCTCTCCCACCTTGAAGCTTTTTTGTATTGTTGTTGTTATTATTATTATCACTTGGATGTGAAATCATCTCCCAACAGGATTACATATTTTCAGTAAAAAGTCACATATAAACTCATGTTGCTCAGGGCTCTGAAATAGAGCTTAAGGCTCACGCTACCTTAGAGCATTCAAGAGACTCTGAATTAAATCTCTAGCCACACACACCTGCATATAGCTCCTGGCCTCTGTTTTATAAGTAACTACCTGAAATCTCAGGGCCTGTTAGTCTACTCTACTAAAAGTTTGCATCATTTCTCCGTAAGTCATTCTATTAAACAATTCTGCCGTTGTGTTTTCTTTCTTGCAAATTTTCACCAGGAATCTTTTCTGCCCTACTTGTGAATTTAGCTGCAAAATTCCCAGCTAACTTCTGCTCTAATACAGATGCAGATTCCCATTTGCAGATGTGGATTGCCCATTAGATTCTATTTGAGACAGAAATTCAAATGTTTAAATGAATCTCTAGAACAAGTTAGTATTGTTCTTAATTACTGTGGCTTGAGTACCCTCATTATAACCCTACTAGTTTGATTTCTATACTAGATTACTAAAGACCAAGATCAAAATGTCTTCAAATTCTCCCATAGTATTTACCTTAGTTTTCTGAATTCAAACCATTTTTAATTAAAAAAATAGAAAAATCCTCTAACTCTTAGCAAGAAGTACATATTTACCTTAAAAACTAATGATAAAAATTTTCATTTTCAGCACTTCTGATTAGGCTTCTAGAAGTTCTTTCTTAATGAGCTTATCTCAGTCTATGAGGCCTGGAAAAGGAAACAGTTTCTGATGGCTCAAAGCACCCTTTGTAAGATGTCTTCATCCTATCTGAAAGTTCACTGTTTAGGGAACTCAAGGCCCCAAAAGAACACATTTGTTTAGCAGGCAATATCTGTTACCTCAGAGCATAGGAACCCAACTCTAATAAGGCTCTAATAAGGTCCAAGTTGAGAATCTCGGGTGGGCTAGAGCCTGCATGTTGCTTTTACTAGCTTTTTGTTTTCTAAACCTTACTACACTCGGCATAACTCATCCGTATTGTCTTATTCTCGTTTAAAAGCCCAAACACCTGGCATGAATCAAAACTGGACAAGTTCGTGTGTACTTTTACACGTAACAGTGGTATTTTAATAATTAGAATCAGTCCTTATAGGAGCTCCAGTGGCGCAATCGGTTAGCACGCGGTACTTATATAACAGTGTGGGCAGAGAGAATCAGTCCTTCTTATTTTAGTAATGTCAAGTTTATCTTTGGAAAAGTGCGCAATGAGGATGGGAATTTAGCTCTGTGGTTCCTGCACCTGCTTCACAAGCATAAGGTCCCAAGTTTGATCCCCAGTACCAAAAAAAAAAAAAAAAAGAAAAGAAGTGCACACTGTATGACAGCGATTTAAGAACTCTCCACTTTGTACCATCAGTGATAAGATTGGAGGACACACCCAATAACTAGAAAATAATCCAAATGTTTATGAATTTTAGTAGAACTAATCCGCTTTTCTAATCCCAGTAGAGGGCTGCAGTTTGAGATAAACACCAGTAGGTGGCGGCACTGTCTACCAGTCAGACCATCCGGCAGTGAGATTCTCTAATGAAAGCTCTTATGTAAATTATAAGGGACAGAACAACATGATTGGACAGAATCCTACTCATTTTAAGAGGGAAATAAGTCAGCCAGATCCACACAGGGAGAGAGAAGTATTTTGGGAAATACCAAAAACCCAGTGTACAAAGGAACAACTTTTGCTTATAGTGCTATTTTCTTTCTCCCCTCATAGCACGTATGAATTTTTAATCAGTTCCTACCTTTTGAGATTCTATCTTTGCTTTTCAGACCGGATTTAAGACTTGGTACCACCTTAAGGTAGACATTCAAGATTTCCCTGCTATCAGAAACTTGGAAATAATTTCTAACATTTTGTCAAAAATAACAGAATGGGTGGTTGTCATTTAAAAAGTGAATCTAAACTCAAGAAAATTAAAATTCAGCATCTAATGATAAAGATTCAAGAATCAATGCTGCATTCCTCAGTATTCCCGTTTGTCTCACTCATTTGGTAGAATCTGAGTCATCAACAGCAGAGCAAGTGGCCTGCACTTTCTCCAGTTCTTCTTTGAGGCAAACACTGACACTCCTGTGATGTGGGTAGTTGTCAGTGAAATGATGTGGCGGGACTGAGAATAGATAAACAATGACTCAAAAAGATTTGATTTTCTGTTACTTAGGTTCATGAATGCACTCCAGCATTCTAAAACAATGGGGGTGGATTATCATATCCTGATTTTTAAAAATGATTATAGATCAAAATGTTGATCTGCCTGTGGTTTCTGTGCCTATTTTGAACCTAGAACAGCAAATATGTCATTTCTGGATCTACTCGATTAAGAATACATTAGAGTCTTTGTTCCTGGAGAATTTATGCCAAATGTGTTTTCTGAGCTCAGTGTACACCTTCCCTTTCTTTCACACATGAGTAAATTTTGATGTCGCACAATCATAAAACATTTGAAATAACTGAATTGTAACTATCCCATACGGCTGGAAATTTATTCACCTTAGACATTATTATAAAATAGAGAGTTCTAAAATTAAAAGGCAGAAATCACCAACAAAGTCTGTGTGTACCATATGCTGTGAATTCACTAATGTTTTGTTATAATAAGATGTGCTCAACTCTGATTTTTTGTATGTTTTAGAAAAATATATTTCATACCATCTCTATTTTTCTGTTGAAAAATCTTAGAGAAAATGTTTAAACAGTTTGCCCAAGGACATTTGGTGAGACCTCTGGCAAACCCAAATAGTCACTAACAAATGCAGGCTTCTGTGTCATACTAACCTGAAGCATGCTTTCTTAGAAGTCTACTTTGAAGTCTACTTAGAAGTCTATGTTTTTGTACTATTTCTACCATAACAGCCTGTAATAGGAAAAGAAAAAGGTGAAAAACTGATGAGTATTTGCACCTTGGAATCCTTTGGAGTCAATTAATACCTATAATGATTTGACCTGAAAAGGAAAGCAAGTGTTCTTTTAGCAGTTGGCATTAGTTACTGTAAACGAGTTGATGACTCAAGAGAGCATGTGGTCACACCGGGTAGTAAAAGTTGGAAGCCGACTGCATTTTCACTCACGTTGCAAGCAAGACTCACCGGGGGCAAAGAAAGTAGGGATGGAAGAGTGGGAGCATGACTTATGCTTTTGGTCTCCATGTTCTGGTTGGCTACAACACTGAGTTTTATAAAAGTAGCTGCCGATGCTCTCTTTGGGCTAGAAAGAGGGATACAGCAAACACTTTCAGGTTAACAAGGGAGAGGTATGGAGAATTACACTGCCCAATGCCTCTCCTTTGAGAAATGAGAAGAGATGTAGTTAGTTCATCTTCAAAAGAAATAGGTAAATGCAAATGTACTTTAAATATGCTTATATTTTTATATTATATCAGAAGTTTGTCCCTTTGCAGAGCTATACAACAAGTACTACTTTCTGTATGCTTAGGGATTTGAATTATCTTTAAAAGAGATAAGCCTGTCTGATAATTTAATTTTTCTGTGATGTTTTACTCATTTATACAGACATTTATTTATAACAATTATCTTCCTCAGTTTGTAGTTTTTTAACAGATTATGCAAAGTCACTAAACCATATATGCGATGATGGTCACATTAGATTTTAAAATTGGTAATTTTATGCAACGCTCTTATTTTTGCAACAAATTCATAGTAGATCTTTAATATATAATATTTATGACTTTTTACTCTCTAAATTTTTAAAATTCTATAAAAAGTACATGCCATAGTTTTATTTCACATCTTTATAAGAAATTTATTTCAGCTAGAAATAAGGATTACTCTTTACAAGCTAAAACAAACTTTACTAACCACTGCCTTAGGGTAACTTCTGAGAATAAAAGATGATTTTAATACCTCACCAAAACAGAATTGCTGTCTTCTTAGAAAATTTTTCTTTGAATATTTTATACCTTTTGTGGTTTGGAGGGTCAGCCACACACCTTAAATTTTTAGTTTTACTTGTAAATTTTAAGACACGACTATATAAAATAACAGTGGAACTATTTGCTTATTTTTCTTTTCTTTCTTTCTTTTTTATTATTTTTCACTGAATATAACCCTAGGGAAAATTTGAAAGGGTTGGAGGAAGTAGGAAGTAGTTTTTCTAACAAAGTACTTGCATTCACAAATAGGAAATCTATCAAAACTGCTCTGAGGTTTCTTAATTGATATGAAAATTTGATTGGGTCTTGGGGGGAATCATTTTCCTGGTGAGTTCACTTAGAAAAATTCCTAAGAAACTGCAAAATCTGACTCTAAAGAGAAACCTGTAGAAATAATCAGATTGTGTCTTTAATGCAGAGCATATTAAATAGCTGAGAATTTTATTAATAAGAGAATTAGAATGGGATGAATGCAAGATAAGATTCTACCAAGCTCCAGGTTCACATTTTCTAAACAACCTGAATCAATGAAATAAAACATGATTTTAATACTTTTGCAGAACACTTTCACCTTGTTTGGAATTTAGTTTGTATCCCTAAAGCATTAATATTGTAGATTCTGGGGAACGGGACTTTTAGAGTTCAGTTATGTTATATAAAATGATAAACAGAGAAGTGTCTGTATGTAGAAGAGACTATTACAAGCAGATAATTTTATCTTTTTGTTTTTTTCAAAAGAAATGCATGGATGAGGTTATCTGTAACAGTTTCTCAAATAAGCCAGTATGATTTAAAAGCAGTTTACAAAATGAGTCATGAGAAAATAGAATGATGTGTGCCATCCCGCAAGCGATCTCCTCTTCCTGCTGTTCCTAGCCGTAGATCTCTGGTCTTGGCTCCGCTGCAGCGTTACAGACGAAAGTGGCAGGAACCATCACTCTGAGGCAAGTCAGTCATGGCGACAAGACATATCAATGTGCTGTATCGGGGGTAAATTAATCTTTGCAAGCACAGTGCAAAAGAAGAATTGATTGTCAGGATTGGACCTTATACCAGAAAAGATGCCTTGGCTACATATTTCATAGAAGAAACACGATCTCTTGAAAAACGTACCACTGATTACTTTGTCGCCAGTTTTAATGTGTCAGTATTTACACAGTGCTCTCTTGTATCAGCCAGCCACTGGGCAGCCTTGTCCTCTCATGGTCTCCCTAAATCCTGAAAATAAAGTCGTTTTATTGTAGTTTCTTAGTTATTAAATCCCCCAAGTTTTATATGCCAACTTGTTCTGGTTACTAAATATACAGCAAAGTAAGTATGGTCATAATGAACTAATATTTGATTTTTATTTCCTTTGTCTGGTTGTGTTTAGTTTCTTTAAAAATAACTACAAAAGGAGAGAGTCTTCTGGAAATTGCTGAAGGGTATCAGGAAACTCTAAAAGAGCAACAAGATAGTTGGAAAACAATGGACAAAATTATTAATTGCAATTTTCTAGAAATTGAGCAATACTTTAGAAAAATCTCAGTCACTGATTAAAAATTTCTGAACAGGGGCCGGGGATATAGCTCAGTGGTTCTGGTGCCTGTCTGGCAAGTGCAACGGCCCGGGTTCGATCCCCGGTAACCACATAACAATACTGGGGGTGGAGACTCACCCCAGCAGCAACCAGTACCACATACCACAGTGCCGGGCGTGGTGGCTCATGCCTGTAATCTCAGCACTTGGGAGGCAGAGGCAGGAGGATTGCTGTGATGTGAGTTGGAGGCTGAGCTCAGGGCCAGCCTGAACTACAAAGAGAGACCCTGTCTCAAAAACAAAACAAAACAAAACAAACCTCTGAACACTTTATGCAACAACATATCAAATGATTCACATCATTCTGAATCACTAGTATGCATCAATGATATACTTATATAATGTGTGAAAAAAAATGGAAAATATGACAAGTTAAAAATAAAATTCAGTTTAAAATGTGAAACTAATTTTAGACTCCTGATATTAAGTTGAAAATTTTAAGGATGCTGAAAAATTTTGGAAGCATTCAAGTTATACCTGCTAGTGAAAAACAAATGATAGTTAATAAGTACTTACAAAATAACATCATTATAAACACACAGTGTAAACCATAGCATATCTTGTTGATAAGAAAAAGTTTTGATAATTCTGAAATGTTATCTGGTATGTGAATAAATAGTTAATTTTTTCAATATTTTCATTGCTGTTAATTCTTAAGGGATTTTATTAGAGTAAAATAATGTATGGTGAAAATTTGGGCAAAATTTTGAGAACAAGAACCCCTCTGACTCTTCTGTGAATTTAAGACATTTGGGGGTACTCTCACCCCAAAACATGCTCTTTATTATTGCTTATTCTCCTGAACTCAGCTTCCTGTCTTGCTCTGGGTTCTCTGAAGAATTATTTTCACATTACGTTGGTGCCATCGCACAAGCAAACAGTAGAAAACGAATCATAGTTTTACTTATCTGTGTACCTATCTGTAAAAATAAGCCCCGCTTCAACTGATAATTTTAGAACAATAGCTATGAAAACAGTCAAACCAACGTGTAGGAATTTCTTTTGCACTCCTCAGGTTTACATCTTACATGGGGTGGATGTGCCACCATATCACACTTCCAGGCCAAGTGACACGTGTTGGTCCTCGTGTTCATCCTTTTGGATACATTTCCAATTCTCGCATCAAAATTAAAAGACAAAAACTTCTATCTTCAGAGCTCCTTATTGATGCATTTGTTTGGGTCAATGACTAGAAGAGAGTGATTCAGAGTAGTCTGGCACTTTGTACTGAAGGCCACATAGCAACGCTACAGTTGAACTTTATCCTCAAGTTCTGCCATTTCCAGTAGAAAAAAGTTGGGCTCTTTGAAGTGCTGGCCATGACGTCTGGAACCAGTCATTTTACTTCTCTAAATTGGTGTTTCTCAGTCTTCATAGCATGTGGCCAGCTGTCTCCTCAAGCATCTTTTCCAATAGTTCAGTCACAGAAGATGATGCACATTTTCATTGCTACAATGTATGTATTTTGTGCACATTATTCAACTCTGTAAGGAAAAAAAAAAACAAATAAAATTTTAGGTGTAAGTTTCCTCCTAACACTTTGGCTTAGGTGGCTTGTTTTCTTAAAAACATGTGTCACACCAGTTTTTTACACTGTTCTATTTACAGGCCACCGGAGATTTTATAGTCAGCTCCATACTTGTGCACTTGAAGAGTCCTATATATTGTGTGAATAAACACTGTAATGTCAGACAAAACACTGTGACTTAAATAAGTGGTATGAATAATCTTTTTTAACAAATCCATAACCACAAAACAATAACTTATTTGAAAAAATATAATCAACTTTCAAAGTATTTTCTCATTCAATTTCAGTATTGATATGCTTAAAGACATTAAATAGAGAATGATTCCTAGCTCCTTAAGAATTTTCCCTGAAAACATATTAGGTGACTAGTAGTGCCAAAATAAAATTAAAACACTAACATATAGATTGTAATTGAAAGAAAAATTTTCTTACTGAGAACAAAATAAAACAGTTAAAATTGGATGTAAACTAAACATGGATCCACTCAGAGCTGAGTGTAACAGTATGATTTATGTGCAATATTTTTGCCACATAATTTATGAGACAAAAAGTGGAATATAGTCAGCATATGGTGACATAATTTGGAAGAAGGGCTTTAAACATAATTCAGCCTCTAGTTTCTGCCTTATTTGAATAAAATATGTGTCTTCTCTCTGCCCACTCTCATCCTTGACAGTCCACCCCCACCAGACGCTTCCCTCTTATAAACTTTCCCTATTGCTTTCATTCTTCTTGTTTTTAGCCTTTGTAAAGTAATGGCTTCTCATGCTGCACTGTTCTTTCACAGAGCTCAAGCAGTGTGCAGCGCGCTTCGACTAAAATAAGTAACTAGCAAAGGTGATTGGTTTTATTTGTTTATTTTTATCTCCCAGCTTTCCTCAGATCCTTTGTAAAGTAAAGAGAAGGAATAGACAAAGCAGGTTCTGGCAACTTGTTACATGATTTCAGACATGCATGGCCTGCTATATAATTTGCTTATTGATCTCAATAATGAAGACCAGAAAATTACATCCTTTCTTGTCTGTAAAGCTATGAATCATAGGTTGTTCAACCACTGTCAAATTAAACAACTTGCCAATGACCCTGAAAGAATTCATGTAGACTGAAATAATCGTGAGCCTCCTGTGTAAGCCACTCTGTCATTCCTGGTAAATAGAGTCAGCACCACATCAGATAGCCGTGCTGACTCCTTCAGGTCTGTTCAGGAACTGTCCTCCTCCTTGACCGCTGGCGCTGCCACTGTGTTTCGATCCTGGCTTCTTTTTTTAGGGTTATCTCAGATACCTTTCCCTCCTGAAGATTAATGCTAAAAAAAAGAAAAAAAATAAATTCCAGCTATCCTGTCTAAAAGCTCCAGCTGATATTGGAAATAATTGTTTTCTAAACTAACATTTGAATATCCAAGTGGTTCCCCATGGATTTATTTTACCGAATCCCGAAGCTCAAATTCTAACTGAACTTTATCTCCAGAATGAGTAAACGCTCATTCTAATGTAAACAGTTGTTTCTGGAAACTGTTAAAGGAAGATAACTAACAGTGGGTACTGATCTCCCAGCAGGGCTGCACCCCAAACCTCACTGACTTCAGTTCTCTTATGCATATATAGAGATTTTCCAACACCTGAGATGTTTCTGTGATCATAATTCTGGCCTAATACTGTCTTGATCCAATTTTAATTCAACAATTTGAAAATAATTCTAAGTTAAACATTTAAACGATCTTGTATAACTTTGGTATTTACATCTATTTGTGCATTTACTCATAGGTAAACATGATTATTTTTGTTCATAGGGATTTTAAATTTAAGTACATATTTTACCTAGGTGAATGGTTAAACCATTACTATACAACTTGTAAGTTTAAAATGAAATTCAGTACTGGGGGAAAAATAATGAGATTATAACAAAAAAGAAAGGAAACAAATTTTGTATGTGTGGGGGGTGATAGGGTGGGTAGGGCTATGGGAAAAAATGAGAAGTGTTGTGTTTTATACTGGTACAAATTTCCATTGTGGAGTGCAATCATGATGTGTATATGTAATTTACCAATAAAGATTTCAATTTAAAAAATGAAATTCAGTACAAAACGTCTCTTGGTCAAGAATTGCTTTCTTGGGCCAGGGATTTAGCTCAGTGGTTCTGGCACCTGTCTTGCAAGTGCAAGGGCCAGGGTTCGATCCCCAGTAATCACATACCATTCTGAACATGGAGACTCAGGCCCAGCAGCAATCAGTACCACATATCACAGTGCCAGGCGTGGTGGCTCACACCTGTAATCCCAGCACTCGGGAGGCAGAGGCAGGAGGATTGCTGTAATGTGAGTTGGAGGCTGGGCTCAGGGCCAGCCTGAACTACAAAGTGAGACCCTGTCTCAAAAAAAAAAAATATTGCTTTCTCTATGTTAACCTAAATTTTCTTACTGAAAATGAAAAATATTCACCATAATCAATTTAGAATATCAATTTTTACAAGTTTAAATTTGTTACATTAAAATAGCATCATTTTAACAGCTATAAAACATATAAATTATTTTTATTTTTAAAAAGCTTAAAGGTGTTGTAGATATTGTTTAAAGAACAGTGTATATGAAATAGATTGTTTCTCATATTTTGAGTAATACCTGACTTCTAAAAGAGATGGAATATTAAAAGTCACAGTAATTTCAAGGACTGGATTTATGAGTTTTTAGCATACTTGCAACTTTAAAACAGCAGTGATTTTTTCAACTATGTCAGTACTGAAACACAATAAGAGTCAAAGTATGTATGATGATACTGATTACACATCGGGCATCATCTTCCATCACCAGGTTAAATAATTATAAATTTTTCTTAGGAATATTTATTTTTTGAAACATAATAATTTTTCTTGTTTAGTTAATGTGACTCCTGCTCATATTTCAAAGAAAAACAAACCTCAAGTGTTATTTCATGCTGAGAGATGTTATTAGATAATTACTGAAGATGGCTTACATGCAGCTTAAGCTAACTTTCAATAATGATTCTTGGAATGGACAATAAACTGATATGGATTCCTTGTAGCAATGAATGCTCATTAATTCCTGGACACCTACAAAGCCAACTAAATGATATCGCACACTAGCTAATGGAAAATTTAGATAAAAGTTAAGTTTCCATGTCAAGGTAAGTTGATTAAATGCATGGCATACAGCAGTAGAACCCATGTTCCTCACAAGGACTCCTTTAACCATTTCACACATTTTCTGTCTATATTCATGTAGAACATTTTCCTAATCACTCAAGAGAGCCAGTATGACCATGCTGCATTTATAGAGTAGAATTTTTAGTTTGTGAGGTGTTTCTGAGGACAGATGGAAGCAGTATTTGTTTTTCTGAATGAATCTCTAATATTCTGAGAAAAACAAGTTGGGAGTTATCACTCTAAAGAAAAAAGCAATCAACTCATCATCAAAGGTCCTTAATTCAAGTCTTTTTCACTACCTTTGTTAACTTTCTTTATTTATCAAACAAAGAAACTAGCTAATTTCATCATTTTTAATATTAATATTTTCACAATTCTGTACTTACTATTCGCTGGGTGAAATTTCATGTTATAATATAGAAGTATTCATGAGATTCCTGGTGAGATCATAGAGTTATTCTATAGCAACTGATAGTGGAAATTACTTCTTTTCTTATAAAGACTTTAAAAAATGCTCTTTCTTTTATGTAAGGGCTTGTTATAAATAATTATATAATAATCCAACAGATATAGCTAACATTCTTATAAGTTTATATAATCTATTTATGTATTTAGAATATTAAATTGGATATAAATATTATAAGTTTTGTTGTTTTCTAATTCTGTCCCTATTTATTTTTATTGTTAAATTTTTCACTTAAATCACACAATTTCAGAATAAAAAATCATTATGGAAAAAATTACTAATGTTTCTGTATATTAACAGCAAGTTATCTAAAAATGAAATTAGGAAAACAATGTATTTATCAATAGCATCAAAAGAATGAAGTATTTAGAAAGAAAATTAAACTATGGAGGTGAAAAATCTGCACACAGTAAACTAAAAGTAAACTAAGAACGGTGGATTAAATAAATTTTAAAATGGAAAAAGATACTTATATTTATTGATTAGAAGAATTGCTATTGTTAAAATTTGTGTCCTAACAAAATTTATTTACATATTCAATGCAAAGTATATTAAGAAATTTGAAGATGTTTCTTGCAGTAGAAATAACAATACTGAAAATCTAATGGAACTACAAAAATCCTTCAATAGACACAATATTAAGTAAGAAAAATAGAGCTCTAAGAATCCTATCATATCACTAGAAAATATGTTAAAGACAACAGCAATTTGAAAAGCACGGGATTGGCATAAAAACATGCATATACACCAATGACATGGAGCAGAAAACCCAGAAATAAATGAGTGCATTTTTAATCAGTTGATCTTCAACAAAAGCATCTGGAACAGATCATAGAGAAAGAAAAAGTATTTTTTTTAAAAGATAGCACAGCTGAACATCAGACATAGAAGAATGGAATTAGATTGAAATAATAACAGCAAGCACGTTTAACCAGATTATGGCTTGCTAATTCACTCATGAAGCTAGTACTTGATTGATTCAACGCAAGTGCATTTGTTCTAAGTGATGGTAGCCATGACAACCAAGTCAGTCAAGAAGTTTATTCCCAAGAAACTTATATCATTTTGAATAAATGAGGTATCTTTCACTTTCAAAATGAGGAAGAAAGATGAAGACATTGAAAAACTAATACTATTATAAATTACACAAAGAAAATCATGCTAAGTCATGGGGAAGAGTAAACAGGGTAAAAGAATGCTTTCAATTGAATTTGACTGAGGAAAAAGCATTGGATATAAGACCTGATTGAAAAAAATCAGTGGTGTAGGAAGAAAGAGCAGTATGTGAGAGGTACTAGAAACACAGGTAGCATCGTGGGGGCTGGGAGATCACACCCTTCCATCCACTTGCATTTGGGCTATAGCTAAGGCCAATCCTCCTTCCTCTGCTAAGCTTAACGTAGTGTGAACTCTGGGGAAGCATGCTTAGTGAAAGCCCCTTGCTCAGGATAACTCAGGACTCTTCACCCTTCCTGTCAGTCTCACCTAGAGACCGGATGAGAGGCACTGGGCTGGAGTGTATCTCCTCAGAAATCTAAAGCCTTGTTTTATCCATGTGCTTTTCCTTTCCCTGATATCCTACCCCCCACCACCTTTCAGTTCATGCCCCATTTTTGTTTTCTGCTGGCACAGATATCCTAGTGAAGGTAGCTGCTTTTCTCATACCATTGGATATAAGCTTGCAAATCTTTGCTCAAGGCACAGGAAAGCCTGGAATCTACGGCATTAATGGCTCCAACCCATGGTATGACCAGGACAATGTAGGAGACATAACTTAGGTTTGGCAAAGTCAAAATTAATCATGGTTTTATGTGTTGAAGCACAAATCTCCAAATATGTTAATAAGCTACCACTGTCACACACATGATAAATCATTGGATTATTGTGTTCTGTTATATGATTTGTAGGAGAAACTCTAACTTAAAAATATAAAGGTAGTTCCTGGTTTATGTTTTGTGTTTTTACTTTATGTTGATGTGGACACAATGAACAGCCATTGTTTTTCTCTTTCTGTGCAGTATTCCATAATTTACATCATACATTTAACACAGTTTAATAAAATAGGGGGGTTGTGTCTCATGACTTTGTAGGTTAATGATAGTGTTATCAATATTTTTCAATGTTTGCTATATTAGGTGTGTTAATACATGTTTTACTGAAGATATTTTCAGCTTATTAAGGGTTGTCAGGATGTCACCTATCACATGAAGAAGTACATTTCATTGTCTTTGATAAGTATGGTAGATTTCCAATGCAATCATACATCCAATGATGCATTATTAATTTAGTCATGTTTCTCATGTTTACACAAAAGTTAAGATGGGGAAAACCAATGATTACTAACAAGAAGAGGAAAAAGTGACCCAAATAAAAGAAAAACAATACATGCAATTTATGACCCTGAAGAAAATTAATATTTTTATTTTAGGGGTTTTTTTTTAAATAGACAAGGTAAAAAGATGATGAATATTGCCAAATGGGGCAGTCAATCAAAAGATTTCTCAAGGAAGGAGCAAACAGAAATCTAATACAAAGTGAACCAAAGGAAACTTTGGATGCCTATAAATTTAAAGTAATGGAGGCCAAGGAGTTAGCTCAGTGGTTCCAGCGCCTGTCTTGCAAGTGCAAGGGCCCAGGTTCGACTCCCCAGTAACCACATACTGGGAGTGGAGATTCATACCCAGCAGCAATCAGTACAACAAACCTCAGTGCCAGGCGTGGTGGCTCATGCCTATAATCCCAGCACTCGGAGGCAGAGGCAGAAAAATTGCTGTGATGTGAGTTGGAGGCTGAGCTCAAGGCCATCCTGAACCACAAAGAGCGAGACCCTGTCTCAAAATAAATAAATAAAGTAATGAGAGAAGAAGAGAAAAATATTTCTTTACCTCTGAAATAAGAGCAGACTGCATACACAGAGTAAAGCACCAATAGCACCCATATTTATTGATTTTTCAAAAGGTAATAACATATCATATTTTCATTGCAAAATTCACAAAGCACAATAACTTCTGCCTCATAATATTTCCAATTATAAGTTCTCATTATCCACTTGTACATTGGCAAGAAGATTTGTTAACCATTAATAAAAGTTCCTTCTGAGTCTCTTCAGTGTTCTACCCCTGAGGTCGTTCAGACCCAGTGGGATACAGCTCCGCCAGGAAGCTCTGCCTGCAATGCACCCTGAGAGTTGACTGTCACTTGCTCCCCAGGGGCCACTGTTTTCATATTAATTTGCTCTTTGCCACATAAGTTAAACTTTAAGTCAAATGATTTTAAATATTAAAAACTCTCACATTTGAGTAAAATCTGTTATGTTCTTTCTTGTGACACAGAAATACAGAACAGAAACATTGCTGTGTTTATGCAAATCAAGACTTTGCTCTGAGCCTTTCTAAAACTAGCCGTCACCACGAGTCAGGCTGATTTATGGTACAGCCCACTGTTTCTTTACCATTTATGCTTGTGACTCACATCATTTTGCCCCTATTAAAATTGCTTACTGAATATTTGCGTTCCTGATTTGAACCCAGTTAGCTACTACTCACTGAGTTATATTTTCCCCTTGCAGCCAAGAATGTCAAAATTATAAATGTTTTATCAGATGCTCTAACTAAGAGTGTTTAACTTTTGGTTAAAGCATATTATATGTAAGTAAAAAATCTCATTTCAGTTAAATAGTCAGAGATTTTTTTCTTAAATTGGAACTGTATATAATTCTTGAAGATCTTAAAATGCAAAGAAAGAAGCTTCTACTTTCAATTGTTATTTCAGAAGTCTTTCTTGTATAAAGATGCTACCTATAAAATGGAAGAAAGTAGCAAATCTTACACCCAATAAAGGATTAATACTTAAAATCTATAAGAAATGTACGTAACAACAAAAACCAGCCTAATTAACATGTACGCAACGACTTACATACTCATCCCCAAATATATACAGGTAGCCAACACCACGTGAAAATATACTCATCACTAATTATTTGGTGAAGATAAATCCAAATCATGAAGAGGTATGCCCTTACACCATCACAATGGCTACTCTCAGAAGTTCAAAAGATAGCAAGTGTTGCCTACAAGAGAGAGAAAAGAGAATCCTTATACAATGTGAAATAAAATCTGTATTGTGGAAAACATGACAGAAGTTCCCCAACACAATAAAATTGGAATTATCATATGATAAAGAAATCTTTCTGACTATACTATAAAGCCACTGTGATAAAAACTGCGTGGTACTGGCAAAGTAACAGACCCGAGGATCAATGGAGTAGACTAGAAGATCCAGAAACTACTCCAGATACACTGAGCCACCTCATCTTTGACAAAGGGGCCAAAAATCCTCAATGGAGGAAAGATAGCCTCTTTAACAAATGGTGCTGGAAAAAAGTCTTTAACTTGCCAAAGACTAAAACTAGATCTAACTCTTTCACCGTGTACCAAGCTAAAATCAAAGTGGATAAGAGACCTAAATATTAAAACAGACACTCTAAACCTACTGCAAAACAGGTTAGGTAAAACTCTTGAAGACATTGGCTTAGGGAAAGACTTCATGAACAAAACTTGTATAGCACAGGAAATGGCTGAGGAAATC
>PVIR01010303.1:0-50054 GCA_004026965.1 Petromus typicus
TCCTTTTCTTCCCTGCACCAAACTAGATTCTGCAGGACTTCACAGCTTGCCTCGCTCTCCTCTGCCACAATTGTTAGGGACAAGGACATCACTTCTGCTGCTTTGAGAAGATAACTTTTCTTCATGGTGGAAAAGTGATTTTTGCTGAGACCTGCTACTGCTGGCTCTTTCCTCTCACTACTTTTCCTCCTTGCTCTTTGCCCGTATAACTGCTAAATGTCAGTTGTTTTGACAGCCCTTGTGTCTGTTTTGGCACCTGAAGATTATGTCTCCTACTTTCAGTGAAAATAGAATTTATATAGTTTCTTAGTCTCTTTGGTGGTTATGTACAATTTATAGCAGAAAGATAGTGAACTGACTTATGCACCATGTTCCTCCTGAAGTCTTTCCCACTAAAATTTAACCCAGTGATCACCGATTCTCAGCTGTATACTTCTGTCTTCATAGATGCCTAGATATGTTACTCATGATGAAGTTATCCTTGGAGTGATGATATCAGTACAGATAAAACAAGGGTCAGTTCTTTGTCATACTAGTGCATAAGAATCATACATTCAGGCCAGGGTTTTAGCTCAGTGGTTCCGGTGCCTACCTTGCAAACGCAGGGTTCCTAGTTCCATCCCTGGTAACCACATACAACAATGCTAGGTATGGTGACTCATGCCCACCAGCAATTAGTACCATACATCACAGTGCCAGACATGGTGACTCAAGCCTGTAATCCCAGCACTCAGGAGGCAGACGCAAGAGGATTGCTGTGAGTCTGAGGCTCTCTTGGGCCACATAGTGAGCTCAGGACCAGCCTAAACTACAAAGCAAGACCCTGTCTCAAAAAAAAAAAAAATCATATACTCTTTATTCCCATTTTGTTTGCTATAACTATTATTATTTGGCCACTTCTAACAGCAAAGGAAGCTGGGAAATTGACTATTTCACTTTTCTAGGTTTTGTATTGGAAATGATCAAAGTAGATAAGGGTTGGATATAGGCGATAGATTTGACAATAATAGTACTGTATCTTCCACACTTTCATTGGTGAGTTGAAGCGCTGGTACCAATTTAGACATGTTGATGCCAGCTTCATGAGACTCAACAATAGTCCCACCCAGGGCTGTTCCTTCTTAAAATTGTGCATTCCTACAGCACTCCTTAAGAATAAGTTTGGCTGTCTTTTTTTTTTGAGACAGGGTCTTGCTTTTGTGGTTCAGGCTGGCCCTGAGCTCAGCCTCAAACTCACATCACAGCAATCCTCCTGCCTCTGCCTCCTGAGTGCTGGAATTACAGGCCTGAGCCACCACGCCCGGCACTGTGGTATGTGGTACTAATTGCTGCTGGGAGTAGATCTCCACACCCAGTGTTGTATGTGGTTAGCCAGGGATCAAACCTGGGTCCTTACACTTGCAAGACAGGCGCTGGAACCACTGAGCTAAATCCCCAGCCCTTGACTGTCTTTTTAAAAACACTCAAAAGATGATTTTTTTCAAATCAGGTCCTATAGATTGCATTTCATGGCCTTTAAATATGCAACATCACAGTCTATCTAAACCCAACAGTAGTTCATTCTTGCATAATCAATGACCTAAGACAATATCCTTCAGTTTATAGAAGATAATCTTGGCACATTCAGACAAGAAGTACAGACACATTTTGATCTCTAAAATGTGATAAGAATTGTAGGAGAATGAATGATAATTACGTACTAACAAAGTGACACGAAGACCTCAGCTAAGGTGCAATCACAGGTCTCGCATCTTCATTTGGACCATCAGACAACCTGCTGGCTGCTGCTTACTGCTTGAAGACTCTTCAGCTCCATTTTCCTGATCCACTCTGTACTGTCACCAGAATACACTGTAAATCATCCTAAAATGTACAGTTTCTCATGGGATCCTGCCGCAGTCAAGCTTTTGAGCAAAAGCCCATTAACCTCTCCGAGTGTCACTTTCTTAGTATAAGGTTAAAGATTGGGTTATAGCTTTTTTTTAAGCTTGTAGGACGTTTTCTCCTGCTTAAGACAATCTGGATTTTCCATGGAGTAAAGTCCAAACACACCTTCTGATCAGTGGTCTTTCACATCTAACCCAACATGGATTTCTTTTCCTGTGTGCACGTCATCTATAAGGCACTGAGCTATCCTAGTGGCTCGGCACCCTGGACATTGTGTCATGCCCACGTTTGTGTACCTGTGGCGGACAGGGCCCAGCACACCAGCAGTTTCCTTAGGATGGTGAATTCTGCCTCCCAAATTCTGCTCACCAGGCCTCCCCTAGTGCCTCCTTTCCCTTTACAGTGTACTTGTGCTTCAGGTACATCAAATATCACTTCTGCACTGGAGCTTTTCTCATTCCAAACTTCTCATTGCTTTGTCTACTACAGCTACCTCAGTGCATCATGTCATTTACATTTACATTAGTTGGATGTGTATGTGTCCAACTTATTTTTTAAATCACCGTTAAAAGCTAAACTGTAGCACATTAACATTTAAAGGATTTACTTGGAGCAGTTAACAGTCCCTGAATTGGGCATCTCAATGGGAATTGCTTTGGGATTCTAGTCCTACTCCTGACCTCATTTCATCACTGGACAGAGTCAAAGGAGGTGCCTCACCTGAACTCAACAGCAGTACCTTTGTCAACTCTTCTCGGAGAAAAGCATTTCAGGACACTGTTAGTGTGAGGATAGGCAGATTTATTAGGCAGCGTTGGAAAGTATGAGAAAGTAGGAGCAGAAGTGAACACGGCTCTAATGAAGAGGTTCAGCCCAGCTGTTAATAGAAGAGCAAGACCTGTCTGGATTAGCTGAGGCAACCTGGATCTGACTGATCCTCATCTCAGGATACTCCTCAGACATCCTTATTGCTTGGCAGGGGACCAGGCAGCCCGCCTGAGAGTGGTTATTTCTGCTTGGGGAAGCCTCAGTTTTGTAATCCAAATCGTCTGTGGATTTAGGGTAATGACCAGAGACTTCTCTTGACTATCCCTGTAAACTCTGTGCCCTCGGCCTTGAATGAGGATGAGATAGTTGGGTAAAGTCAGGGCTAAGCATTGTTTGCCAGCCTGAATGACTCACCCATCCACATGCAGAGCTGAGCAAGGAACTGACCCAGAGTTTTAAGGTAAGAGAAGAAACATATCATGAAGGTCTAGCTTTGTTCTGCTGCCAGTTACCTACTGGCCATCTGTAGATTATTGTTTTTTATAGCAAAGAGCAGCTTATTTAAATACCCCCCCTTGCTTCCGAAGAAAACAGAACTTGCTTTTAATTAGTAGCAGGTTATGGGTCCAGCAGTTTGTCCTCTGTCTCTATGATGGTCTCTATGTCAAGTTCTCCATATTTTTCTATGTCAGTTAAGTTTCATTGGTAGTAATGGGAAAAATGGACAAAATGATTGAAAACAGCAATGAATTATTATTTTAATTTTTTTTTTTTTTTTTTTTGAGGCAGGGTCTTTGTAGTTCAGCCTTGAACTCAGCAGTCCTGCTGCCTCTGCCTCCCCAGTGCTGGGATTACAGGTGTGAGCCACAACACCCTGCAGCAATGAATTATTTAAAAATTAAATACCAATTTTCATACTGGTGGCAAAATCCCATCTCAGTTTTGATCTCCATGCTCACTGTCTCAGGCACCCTGCAGATAATATGCCATTTCTTTCCATACACTGGTCTCTCCAACACAGTACTTATTTCTTTGCAAATGTCACACATCATCAAGGGCAATTGATGGTAGCAATAACTTTTGTCAAAAATGTTATTGTGGGGTCAGGGATGTAGCTCAGTGGTGCTGCAAATGCCTGGCGAGTGCCGAGTTATGGAGTTCGATCCCCAGCATCAGAAAAAAAATATATTTTTTTTGATTGATCAGCTGCCTAGAACATCCACCATGACAAATTTAGTTTCGGGAAGTTAACTAACAAAATTCTTACCCACCACCAATGAACAGGGTAAAGAGATGGCTTAATTAATCTTCATATTGTGCTATAAAAATGTTAATGGGTTCACCTTTGAATTTGATTATAGAGAGAGTGAATTCCCTAGAGTGCAAGTGTGGTCACTCTTCCTATTAAAATTACCCAAGGAGCTTGATTAGTTATTTTGAAGTTAAAAAGGCCAACAGATAATTTTGGAACAGCTTCGTGACATTTCTGTTGGCTCCATGTGGGGCATTATCGCCATCTCTTCTGAAGCTGTCTGACAATTCTTTTGGAATAGAATCATATTACAATTTTTAAATAGATACTGGCTTTATTTTCAATCAATCCTCAGGGTGCAGATATTAAACTTGTAGCACTTATCTTTAACAGGCAGACCTAGTGCACATGCCAGTAGTTGTCATGGTTCAATCAAGAATCTGCTGTTAAAGTTTTCATACAATATATAATTTTAATATAATTAAATGAGAGGAAGGTCATGCTTCGAAAAGAATGCACACATTAAACAAGACCATCCCGTGTACTCCATGACGGCTGGCATCTGGGCTTTGCAGGAGAGCAGGAGCTCGAGGCTTGTGCTGGTCCAGGCTGGTACCGGCAGGCCATGGCTGCTGGCTGCTGGTTAATCAGGAGAGTGTGTGCCTGGACTCTTCTGCTCTTTTCTTTTCTCAGATGAAAAGTGGAACAAACCAAATAGTTACAGAAGCACAAAGGTGAGATCAAAACTATCCAAAGGGACAAAGGCCAGGGGAGCTCCTGGGCCCTAACTCAGGACATGAAAGTATGGCTTGTACTCTTTCTCACTGTCCCAAACAACTATGTTGTTAAAGCCAAGAAATTAAGAATAGATCAATTAAAAAGTAAAACTTCAAGGTCATCACAGAGGGACAGAGGACAAACTCCCAGGCCTTTAATCATTAAATCATTTAATTCATTAAAAATATAATTTGTATTTTTTCTGTCAAGGACTTAAAAATGCTTTTGCTTAAAAAAAAAGTGGTTCTTCACTCGGTCCTACAGATGTCTAACAGGTAAGGGAAAGCAGGAAAAAGCTTGGTATTTCTGCCTTTGTTTTGTATCTGGCTCCTTCATTACCTTAAAACTGGGTTAGATCCCTGTTCAGCTGTGCCTGGAGACAGGTTAGTCATTAGGTGACCATGTCTAAAACGTGATTCAGTGTTTACTGCCCCTAAAATTACCTAACCCATCTCATCTCCTGTCCAGTCTGAGGACACTATGGTAAGAGATTTTCAGGGACATTCAGCTACCAACTTTTACTCCCTAGAATAGGCGCCTCCAAGTCTCTAGGCAATGTCCTAAATTTGAAAGTCACTGGGGATCCAAAGCCTGCCTTGCTTTTCATCACTGAGCTGGAACATCTGCTCAGGGGAACAGAAGAGAGGCCCTTGAGCCTTAAGGACTACTCCTGAGCTCTGAAGCTCAACTGAGAGAATCGTCTAGCCCACCCTGGGAAATCCTTAAAATCTTAGACCTTTTTCTTTGTTGAGGGGCCAATCTGATCTTTGTCAGATCTGTGTGCCCTTCAACAACTCAAGCTAAAATGCTTGTCAGATTTTCTCTTACTCTTCTTTGTGAAGGGTCCAGCCTGCTCGTCCAAGTTGTTCCCCCTTTGGCTTTCCTTCTGACGCTGAGGTCTCTCTGCATTTTCCAATGAAAGCTTTTGCCTATAAACTCATGCTCTTGCCTCATTTTTAATTTCCATTATCACCAAAGGATGCACCTGCGTTAGCCTATGAGAAGAGGACTGTGCTGTCTGGGTGAAGTGCATCCAGGGAAGGCGCCTTTGTGATCTTTCCATAAGAAGGAATGATAGATGTGGCCCTCTGAGTCTCTGCTTCCTTCTGCTGACAGAGGTGTCTGTTTCTAGGGTGACCTTGAACAGCATCTCTCTCCTACCCATACTCCAAAGACCATCTGTGTGAAAATTCCTTTCTTTCTTTATCTGATTATGTGCAAAAAGAAAATTTCTCTCTTTATGATACATAAGATAGGTAAGAGGCATTTCCTTGATTTTGAAAGTGTTTTGTATACACAAATTGGAAGTTATTTTAATTATGAAAATTTTCTTCCTGCTGTTGGTGCATACTGTTGAGTAAGTCTTTTTGGTATTTTAACTGTGGAAACAGCTTACATACTGAGAGTTGAAAACACACACACTGAGCATAAGTAATAACTGATTTTAATGACTCTTTAACGATGGGTTTGTAAAACACATTAAAATATAAGTAAATAATGAACTCTGAAATCTACACACATATTTACATGTCAGATGAGGTGGTTTAAGACATTATTTTGGAAACAGTTTTAAACGTGGAAAATTATAAGCTAAAAATATTGTGTAAAAAATTGAATCAAGCAGTCTTCAATCTTACCCATAAATAACCCAAAATTATAACTGTATTTAAATGCATAGTCTTGTTACCAATGGCTTCTGGGATAATGCTGATAATAATGCTAGTTATTTCATAGCTCAGATTTTAATGTCCTATGCGTGTTAGATATATCCTGTCTCATATTAGCATTATGATGTATTGAAATATATCAGAGAAATAAGAGTTTAACAGATAACTACTAGTATCAGTGGGCTAAGTACAGATATTCTTTTCACATTCCTATTATTATAGTCAATATATTTTATACAATGCTGAGGGTTTGGTTGACAATGTTAGAATTTTCCTAAGCCTCAACCTTTTGAGTTCCTGATACGGCCAGCTGAGAAGAGCCACTTTCTGAGAGAGGCTTAGCCAACGCACAGAGATCCTCATGTTTATTTATGGTACAGCCAGTTTAGAATCACCAAATTCCCATTTTCTGAACCGTCAGTGACTAGCAGAGCTGTTCTATTAAAACACATATTAGAGAGTCTGGTGGAGCAGATAGTGATTCATGAGCCTGACATCACCCGACTGAAAGTTGTTCAGTAAAAGTGAACTGAGGCAGTCTTGTGTGGGGACCTTCTAGGGTGTTCTCCAGAATGTGACAAAGAAAATACTTGACTGGCTAAATAGGAAAGTCCTTGGTTGGGTTTCTGGACCTCATGGGTCATAGTTAATTTGTTTTATCATTTATGTGATGTGGTGGATTAATGAATGAACAGTTTAAATGGGAAGGCCCAGCTCTGCTGAGTAAGTGTGGCTCTGAGGGTGCACAACCCGCCGGAGGCTCATTGCCAGTGGCCTAATAGAGGAACTGGAGACGAAGACTGTGCTGTTGATTGTCCTGGAGAAGCTTGCAGCGCTGGTTTTCCTGAAATGAGCTCCGCTGTTCCTGGAGGAGTAGCTCAGGGCCTCGCTGAAAACTGTGATGTCATCTTTCTCTTCAAGTGAGCTCTGGCTTTGCCTTGAGCCATCGTTTCCCAGCTCCAGGGCAGATCCCTCAGCTTCTGGCAGAGATCCTTCACCCACTGGCACAGACTTTCTAGCTTCCACCGCATGCTTTCAGGCCATTCCGGTGCAGACCCATGTTACCAACTTGCACAAGACCTTGCCATGGGCTCTAGGCCTTCAGCTGGACTCGGTGACCCTGCTGTGGAATTCAGGCCTTGGCTAGGCTCTTCAGATCTCCTGTGTGCAGACAAATCTCTCACACTCTTCTGCATTTGACGTTTTGGGTACTACAATATCCTCCTACACATTGTCCTGCATTAAATCTATTCCTTCACAAACTCTAATACGTGGAGTCAAATTTTCATTTGTTTGTGTAGTCTGATTGACTCCTAATTAATTATTTTTACAGTCCCCATCGACCAATCTACACTAAATACCCAGTCTCTGGATTTTGACTCTACCTTAAGTTTAAAGAACCAAATGTCCCCTCCTACAAATTGGCTGATGGCAAGGAAAAACCTCCCCTAGCCCAATACACCTGCAATCCTCTTGAGCCTTATTTGCTCCCTCTGTAAAAGAACAGCTCTCTTTGTGTGACTTTTCAGATACTTTCAGGACTTACGGTCAGAGTTTTCCCCTTATTGCAGTAGTTCCTCTCCTTTTATTGCAACAATATAATATAATGTCTCATGATTTGTGTTTTCTTAATGCAGCTTGGGTTAAAATATTACCCCATGTCTATATTATCCAGAGACTGGGGGAACCCTTCTAGATATGAGGAAAGTGGTACTGTGTGGTCCTATCAAAGACCACAGTGGTGGAGTGGGCCATTTCTTTTCTTGAGCATGTAGTTACCTTACATCATCCCACCAGCTTACAAGATAGAGGGATGGAGGCTCCTTTCCAAGTCCAACACTGCTAGAGCCACCATGTTTGTTTCTCCTTCTTTAGCTACCACCCAGACCAACAGATGTGGCTGATGACCTTGAGGCTCCACAGAGCAGGCCATCACAAGCCAGAAAGAGTTAGTCTAACAAATCATTGCTCAGAAAGAGACATTTAACTGCTGAGCCATGGGGACTTGGGGTTGTGATTGGAGAAGTATCTATCTTGACTAATAATCAGGGGCCAAAAACTACTGTCCTTGATTTAAGCTGACAAGGAATTTATGGAAACACGCTATGGTGCCAAAGAACAAGGACTGAAATTGTGCACCAGGAAGAGAACTGTTCCCCTACAGAGGTTCCACTGTGCACTGGGGGGCCTTTGGAGCTTTCCCTGTACTTGCAGGGGCTGGTGTTCCCTAAGGAGCCTTCACACCACTGCCTCCTTCAGCAAAGTGGAGTTGGTGTGGCTGCTGCTTCTTCCTTCACTGGCTCCTCATTATGGGCTCAGATTAGGAGAGCATAGCCACATGCTCCATCTTAGACTCAGAGGAAACCTGGAAAAATGAGTGTCCACCTTACTTTGAGAAAGCACACACATGTGAAGTATAGAGAACCCCTACATCGGAAGGATATTCAGAGCTGCTGAGCCAAAAAAAGGACAAATATCCACAACAGCTCAAGTTCTTGTTCACAGGCCAGGAGTGGTCATTCATGCCTGTACTCACAGTGCTCTAGGACCCCGGGCAAGAGGCCTGAAAGCTCCAGCTAGCTTGTGCAATTCAGCCACTTAGTGGGAAATCAACATGCCTAGAGATGTAGCCCAGTGGCTTGGTGCGAAGGCTCTTGGTTCAATCTCCACTGCACAAAAAATCACCTTTCCCAAGTGTGTGCTCTGAAGAACCCCACAAAAAAACAGAGCCTCACTGTCAAAAGACAGTGTGGACTTCTGTGTCCCAGGCACTTTCTCCTTCTGTAGGTATCTCCTCACAGTCTCATAAAACTGAAAGAAATACATTATCAGCCTCAGTTTCCTCACAAAGAAAAGGTGGAGAACAACAAAGAGCTTTTCTATCAAACCTCAAACTGCTACGCCTATCTGACTTCCAAGCACATGACGGAAAGCCTTTTGCTATCCTCAGAACAGAACGGGCTGTCGAGAGGAATCCAGATGTTAAACAGGCTTGATTTGTGCAACTGTCACTCACACTCTGAAGCTGTCTTCTTTCCTCTCTTTCCTTACTTCTTTCCTTTCCTGGTCCTTTGGCATCTACAATGAAATGTTCCTGTATGCACCATTACTACTATAAGCTGTAAGTTAGCTTTTCTACTCTCCACTTGTTCTTCACTTCTCTTCCCACATTCCAATGCTGGGTCTGCTCATACACTGTCAGAACACATCACTACACTGCGGTCGTTTAACGTTAGTCCCATAGACAAATGTATACTTGACTTATACCACTAGTCTTTGTGCCTTTGTTTCACTAGGTATTTTGTTTAGTTGAAGCTGTTCTCAAAACAACTTCTTAAGAGGGGAACATATTCTCTAAATTCTAATATGTTCATAAAAATTTGTCTGAGATCTTTATTCTTGAAAGTCAGTTTGTCTAGATAAATAGCTTTGGCTTACATTTCTACTCTGGGTGTTTTAAATGCACTACCCATTACCTTCTGGCACAGACCATTGTTCAGTGTGTGATTAGTCTTGGGCTCTTCCTTTCAAAGCAACCAGGTTGATGATTTCTTTTCATTGTATGACTTGGGGAATAATGCTGACATGTCTGGGAGGCTGGGGCCCCATCCTCACTCCTCTGTTGAGAGCAACGGTGGGTAAATGATTTAATCTCTTTGTCCCTTGACTGTCAAACAAGGATACAAGTATCACACAGGACTATTATGTATGTTGGATCAGGTCTTATGTTTAAAGGACCCCTGTCTTTAAGTGAAGCCAAATACAATAGAGCTATATTTGGAATAATTCTTGTTTCTGTAGAAAGAGCATGAGCCCAAAGCTGTAGGAGCCACAGAAAAATGAAAATTGCTAGTAATGCACATTTCTACAACTTTATGCAATGCATTGTACTTTGTGACTGTAATTTCTTTCGAAGAGAATCTAGTTTAATTTGATTGTGAAAGAAAATGGCAAGTTTCCCTGTGTGCACTTGAAAAGCTTGTTTTTCATACACTTTTTTCCCCCTTCTTCCTTTCAGCTCTTGACTTTCTTCCATACAGAGAAGAGACATTGCAATTAGCCCTGTCCCTGAGTCCCTTAGATAATGCTGATCAAATGATCAGTACTTACACAGCTTTATCAGTTCTATGGACAGGCCCATTAACTAATGAAGACACCAACTTAGCGCAAAGGCTAGCTCCACATCCACAAGGAAGTGTTTCTAGATTCTATCACCCCCTCCTGATTTCAAGTTATCTAGGTTTCCAATCAAAGCATTCAGCAGGATGCTCTCTAAAGATGCCTTCTTGTTATTTGGGACAAAAGTCATCTCCAAATGGATATTTGGTGCGTATTTATCTTGATAGAAAGAAAATACACCTCTGACTGAGCCATCAACCACAGCACAGTGTAGCTTCCGAGCTTCTGCAGAAACAGTCTGGGACCAGCGTTGGCCTTTGGGCAGCTAGTGCCACAGCAGGAGAGAATGCTTAACTCCTGGTGGACGTCAGCAACCTCCCCCTCCTCTCCATTTTCCTTTATCTTCTCACATGACCCTCATATTTCCTCACAGGCTAGTTTTTGAATAAAAAGGACACTAACTAGGCACATAGGCTGCAGATGGACTGCCCAGCGCCCTTTCCATATTCTTTTTCTGTGACTGTGGAGGAGTGAATAAATTCACACCTGCATCCAGCCTATGTGTGTGAAGATAGGACTGGCTTTGAAAGAAACTTCAGTATTCCTTTCATTAGAGCAGCTCTGAGCTCCCCGCTCTCCTCAAACCTGTACAGTACAACTCTGCACAGTAATGCTTCGGAGTTCACAGCCGTGGTTCATGGGTTTCTCCTTAGAAGCTGACTAATAGTGTTTGAAGGAAAACCCACAGTTTCACAAAACCATGGATATCGTTGGCTGCTGCCCGGTACCCACCCCTGGTAGACGCAGCCACATTCCCATATTGTAACGAGCTGCTGTACCACCCATGGCCTCTCCAGCGTGCTGGGTTTTGTTATTCTTCAAGCTCTAAGATCCCTAAGATGCCATCAAAACACCCTGCACCTTTTAAGGCTTTATTAATGTACTTATGAAATTAGATTATGTAACTTGGGGAGGAGACATTTCGGGCTAAACTCTATAAATGAGTATTTTTCTGACCATATCTAAAATTTTCAGTTTTTCACAATTCATGGGTGCTCTAGGATCCTGACCCTCATGAATTTCTGAGGGCCACAGTAGTGCCACTTTGGATGCATGTCTAAAGGTGATAGAGACGCTCTGTGCTTGTCAAATGAAGCTTCTCACATCGAGGGAGCCGGGGAAACAATTCCCTCTCACTAATGGGCATATTATGTTCGCAGGACAGCCCTCAGCCTCACTCCTCAGTGCGATATTCGGGCTCCTTTGCTTCCAAGTCAAGGACTTTGGCATTGCTTCTCATCCCCAGCGAGTTCTCCAGTTCTTTATGGAGCATTCTCCCTCCTTCCCTCACTCCCTCTTCCTTCTTCCTCTCTTTGTCTCTCTCTGTCTCTCTGTTCTGTGAGCTGGGTATTCCTGAACAGTACCAGTGTAAACAAAAAGAAAGCCTTGCTCCCGACTGGGGCAGCCGTGTGCTGGTGGAACTGGAGAACTGACACCAGCAGCCTGTAACTTAACCAGGCGGCGCCTTTCTCCTGCTCCCGCTGTCTCTTACAACATGTTCAAAACAGGATACTGAATGTATCTCCCCCAGATTGAACCCTAACCCCAAAATGATGGTACGGGGACAGGGCAGTAACTGAGGAAGCACAGAAACACGAGAGTGCGTCTCCCTGAGTGAGGACAGTGCCCTCATAAAAAGAAGGGGAGACATGACATGTCCTCATTCTGCCCAGCCCCACCCATGCGTGTCACCGGAGGCCCTGGGAAGATGGCCAGCAGAAGGGCCCTCACGGAACTCCACCCTGCTGGCCCTCCAAGCCTGGGCTCCTCGCTTCCAGAACTGCGATGGAAGAAAAGGTAGCCTTCTCGGCCACCCAGGAGATATGGGAGCCCAAATTAAAGCGCAGATGTGTCTTTCACTTTCATTGTGTTCATGTGTGTGAGGGAGACATATCAACGTGGAAATCTTGTTTGCTTGAACCTCTGTCTTTTTCATGTGAAAAGTGAGAGAAGGGAGTGAGGGAGGTTGGGGATTTACATAGGGAACTGTGAAGAGAAGATAAAATGGAAGATCCTGAGAGAAATGGAAAGAAATCCAAGTGGCAAAGCTGCCAGACATGCTGGCACATACCTGTAATCCCAGCACTGTGGCAGGAGGATCTGAAGTCCAAGCCAGGCCTGGGCAACTTTCACTAAGGGTAATCCTGTCTCAAAATAAAAAATAAAAAGGGATGGGGCTCTAGCTCAGTGTGAAGACTCTGAAGTCGATTCCCAGTACTAGAAAAAAAAATTAATATAGTATCAGCTAGTAGAAGTGTTTAAGTGTGGGTGGGGAGAAGGGGGAGAATGAGAGTCGGGGGAACAAGACTTAGGCAAGAGAGATTTACACATCAACTCAGTCTTAGTTCCATTTTAGGGTACACGGTAAGCTAAAAGCTGTAATTTAATATGTGACATACCGTAGAGCTTTGTGTACCGGGCACCAGGATGCAGACACCACCACCCATGGCCGCTTCAGAAAGGCTTTTCAGCCCCACACAACCAAGTGCCTAGGAAGCCCGGGGAGGACACCTGTGGGCCTTTGTGGTGTGGCCAGCCCCTTCCCGTGGAGGGGAGCAGCAGGATTCCTGGCCAGTGGGGCCTCAGCTGCATCCCCTGGAAGCACAAGGGGGCAATGCTAGTTTTGGAGTCTCACTGTATGTCCCCCGCTGGCCTATAACTTGGGATGATCCTCCTGCCTCAGCCTCCTGGGCGCTTGGTTTAATTATGGTAGTGTGGCATGTAGACTCCACAAGCAGGCTTGAGCATGAAGTAGCAGAGGAACTTGGAAGCTGGGGAACAGAATTCTCACCCTGCTCTTTCTGACCCTGAAAGGTAAGCAGAGCCTGGGGTGGCTCAGCACCTGGCCGTGTTCTCCAGACCTCAGCACCACCAGACTCAAGAGCATCACTGTTATTATCTAGCCTGGAGATGTGAGCAAGGACAGGACCCAAGACTTCCAAGGGCCCCCCTCTTTCTCCATACAGCCAACTTTCCTTGGCCCCTGTGGCCTGGCCCTTCCCACCTCACCACAAGAAGTCCCTTCGACTCTGTCTCTCTCTGCCTGCGGCACAACTTCCACCCTGGTGCCTTCTTGAGAACCTTGTGCTCTTCGCCCTCCTTCTCCACCCTCACGGCCTCCCATCTCCTGCTGGGCAGGTGAGCTGCCCGCCTTTCACTGAGAAGGAGATGCACAGGGAGGGACATGTGGGACCGCCGCTCCAGCACCTGCAGCACCATCGCTGCTGTCTCAGGACACAGGGCTGCCCAGTGCTCACCCGCACCAGCCAGGGTGCTCGAGCCACACTGTTCTGTTACGTCACTTCCTGCCTAGTGCCTCCACTCGTTCTTCACGGCTCAGGACACACTCGGCCTTCCCTCACCTTCCTCTCCTGGGCCTGCGCCTGGCCCTCCCCTGCTCCGGCACCCTTCCCTGCCCCACTGGGCACAGCTCCCAAACGCCGCACGCCTCCACTCTTGGAGCACTGTGTGTTTTCCCACCCGCCGCCCCTTGCCTGGCATCACTTCCCAGATAATCCTCATACTTTAAAATGGGCTCCATCCAAGAAGACTTCCAGCTCACCAGCACGGCCCGAGCTTTTCACTGCCAGTTTTGAATGCTGTTGGAGCATCGGTGACATTTTTGACATGTTTGCTTCCATGTGTGAGAATAAGCAGTGAATGGGGGCCTGTGAGAGGCCCTTACACACTTCCCGTCCATTAGAAAAGGGATCTCTGACCCAGCCCAGCGCGGGACCACACTACGCATCTCAGGCAGGGGACCCGTCAGGAAGGGGCACTGCACACAGGCCTCACTTTCATCTGAAGCAAGGAGAGGGCAGGCCAGGCCAGGCCACCAGGGGTCCATGTGCTGCCAGGACGAGTCAACAGCCCTGCTTTTTTTTTGAGGCAGGGTCTTGCTTGGTAGCTCAGTCTGGCCTCAGACTCATGGCAATACTCCTGCCTCAGCCTCCCGAATGCTAGGACACATGTACCCGTGCCTGGCACCTCTACTTTTACAATGTGGGACATCCTGCCCATCTGGATGCAGGAGCTCCTGCTGTGCCCTCAGACTTGTCTCTTTCTCTCTCCTCCTAGGTCTGCACATCTTACCTGTGCCCCCATCTGTGGCCGGGTTTGCCCCACCTGTGTCTGTCCTGTGTCCCTCTTTCTCCATAGCAGGAGCGATGTCTTCCAGAGCTCAGCTCATCCTGCATGAGCTCACCCAGCACGACACACATGTTCTTCCTTGAAACCTGCAGTTCACATGCAGGAAGAAGTAACAGTCCATTCAGAGAAATCTTGAGGGTCTGCCCTATGCCAGGTAGAGGGCACATTCTGTCACTGTGGCAAAACACTTAATCAAATACCCTTTATAAAGAGGAAAGGTTTGCTTTGGCTCTGGTTTCATAGGCCTAAGTCCATGGCTGATTGCCCCGGGCCTTTGAGACATGTAGTGAGATAGCACATCACGCTGGGAAGACATGGTAGAGCAAAGCTGCTCACCTCATGGTGAATGGGAGACAAAAAGAGACAGGAGGGGCTGGGGTCCCAACATCCCCTTCAAGAGTACACATCTGTTACTTCCTGATAACACCATGAGCCAGCAACAATGCCTATAGATTTGGACTGAAACCACAGTATGGAGAGATCAAAAGGGAGAGGCTGGATGATCGCAGGATGGGGCGGGTGTGGGAAATTGTGCCTCACATGTTGGCAATGCTCACCAACTAGTGTGTGAGAGAGACACCAGCTGTGGCAAAGTACACTGGGGTTGCACACTAATGCTTCCTTATCAGTGGCAGTGTGAAACAATATATATATATTTTTTAATTGACACTTCCTCAAAGTGGTAAAGGAGCAAGGAAAAGGCTTGAACACCAGCAGTGCCCCAAGGACAAGCACTGTCCCAGTGCTCAGTGAGGAAAATATCCCTTCGCAAGGACCCCCTGGGGGTCTGGTGCAGCTCCACTGAGGCATTCTGGCTGGGCTGACCAGATTCCTGGCTCACATGGTTAATTTCTGTGAGAACCTCAGGGTTCTTATGAGAAAGATCTGTCTTTTTTTGTTTGTTTCGTTTTGGGTATCAGAAATCGAATTCATGGCCTCCTACTTGCCTGGCAGATGCTATGCCACTTAGCTATATCTCTGGCCCACAGGATTTATAATTTTTAAATAATTTAAGGTAATAGTAAAGAAATTAAATAATTTGTTTTCTTCAAAGAAGTTGCAAAAGAAGTTCTCTTGGATCCTTTGCCCACTTTCCTTCAATAGTAATACCTAGCATCACAATCCTTTCTCAAAGACAGGAAGCTGGCATTGGTACAATGTTAACAGTTAAGCTATCAATTGCATTTTGTATTTATTAGTTTTAATGCATACCTGTGCGCGCGCGCGTGTGTGTGTGTGTGTGTGTGCGTGTGAGCACTAATCATGGCACAGAAGGATGACAAGATGTTTTGGCCTGGACTGATGATCTTTTTTCTGCTTTTTTTTTTTAAACATGAAAATGTTCTAATTGTAAAATAAGAGAAAATGGGAAAGGACTTTAATTTGAGAAGTCAGTAAAGATCAGGCTGGCCTTAACAATGGGAGGTAAGAAAGCAGGGAAAGTGTCCAGCCTGCACGGCTGGGGAAGCACACTAACAAAGGGCTCAGACCACCCCCACAGTGCAGCAGGATAGTATCAAAGGTCACTGGGCTTGGGCTCCAGCTCAGTCCTGGTTTCTTGGCCCTCACACCCTCATGACATGAAGGAAGTTTGATTCCCATGAAATGATTGTCTGTTTATGTCTGTGTTAGCCCTGTGGTGCTTTGCTTTTCCAGGAGTCCAAGTGATCACAGATCTAGGTCAATGGCTGTTGAATATCCCTGTCAATTCCTTGTCTTAATGTCCTCATCCCCCCAAAGAGGGATGAGATTATGTAAACCCAGGGCTAATCAAGCTTGTTTGCCAACTTTTAGACAGAAACTCCCTAAATGATTACCCCCCCATAAAGCTAAGTAGAAATTTCACCCAAAGGTTTACAGTAACAAAGAAAGTAAAACAAAGGTCCAGTTTTGTTCGACTTTTCTAACTTGCAGGGCCACGGCAGGGCCTCCAGAAGGCATAGTTTTCCACAAAGGTGGCTGGGACTCTGACAGTCACAAAAGAAAACACAAATCATGCTTTTAAAGTGTGCAGGCTAAGGACACAGTGGACTGTTATTCTTCAGATGGATCCTGGCAGAGAGGAAAGAGACTGGGCCCCACCTGCCTGCCCCACAGCACTTCTGGCCAGGAGGGATTCTGAGGAGATCTAGGACATGTCAGAAGAAAGACAAAGGTCATTTCCTGCAAAGGCAACAAAGGCACTGGCCTCCCTGTCCCTCACTGGACCCCAAATGGCTGTAGGTCAGGCACATAAACACCGAACGCACGGCCATGACTGGGGACGTCTTCTCTGCTCCTCTTGCTCTGCCTGGACTGAGGAAAGTGACCTCAGCTGTCTCGGTCAAGGTGAGAAAGGTGTCCCAAGGGCCTCGCGGTCAGGTCACCTCCAGCACCACCCACCTGGCTGGGAAAAGCCCTCGGGAAGACAGCAGTTCAGCATTGGAGTCTCGGCCATGGTGTGTGTCCTTGCCCTTGCTTTGTGGCTGTCTTCCCCGGGTAGGGAGCCAGACTGCAGGGGAGGGGGAGATGGCAATGAGAAGGTTGGGAATTCTCTGGAGCTTCAGCGACACTCCTGCAGGATGCTGGGGACACACTCCACCTTTCTTAAAGAAGGAAAGTTAAAAGCCCTAGAGATCTTCCCATTATGAAAAAAATGTATCTTTTCCAAAGTACTGACAAAATATAATCATGATTTTTTTTTTAAGAAACTTGACTGAAATTTTAACCCTCAACTAGGGCACTTCAGTAAACTATCTAAAGAAGAGAAAGGCCAGGGTGCACATGAGGGGCGCTGATTTCATGGAAGGAAGAGAGGGGTGAGCTCCTGTTCAGGGACCTGCAGGGCTGACGGCAGAGGTCTCACCCAAAGGGCCCAGCCAGCAGGCAGGGCTTCTGCGTCAGTTTCCGGAACAGGGCAGGCTAGGTCGACCCGGATCAGGAGTCCCGATGCTGATGCTGGCTCCAGGATCCGTCACAGGATCCCTCTGCTTCCGCTGACTTTTCTTCCCTCATTCTATTAGCCAAGAGTCGAGAGTTGATGCTTCAAGTTGCGGACATAACAGAACCTCAAGCTTATCTCTACATAGTGCTTTCCCCTTGATTCTTCCCCTAGGGGTTTTGACTTCAAAACATCCTCTCTTTCCCAGATGTTGCAAGGAGGCCCGCTAAAGTCTCCATTACCAGCCACTCTCACTTCTAGCCGCCCTGTCCACCAAGTCCCTGGGAAAGGAGGAAAGGAACAAGGAGTGGTGGTTTACTAAGTGCCTGCAGTGCACTCAGCCCCGTGCTGGGAGTCCTTTCTTACACCCTGTAAACTTCTCACAAAGCTGCTATGGCGCTCGTCAGCCCATTTCCTCCCCAAGCAAACAGAGGCTCAGTGATGCAGCACCAGAGGTCTCACGGCTGATAGTCCAGGACACAGAACGTGGACAGGGTCGTCTGACGCCCGAGTCTGTGTCGCCGGCGGGGGACTCACTCCCGAGAAGCCACTTGAGGTCGTCAGATGGAGAGGAAGGTGTCCGCTGCAGGAAACGAGAGGCCGCCCTCAAAGCACTGCTCCTGATGTCCCTAATTGTTGTGTTTCCTCGCTAAGACCCTCATGCGTCTGCCAAGGGCTGGCAGCTGGGTGTTCATCTTTCCTGCCCAGGCTTCAGCGCAGCCACTGTTCTCAGCCTCTTTGCGTCCCTCTTGCTGGGTCCTCTTCTGCTGCTCTGTCTGCCCAGATATCCAGCGACCTTCAGATTTGATATACTGAATGTCCCCGAAGGATATTCCCATTGACATTGAGCACACTGCTGTGTGGAGCCCGGCAATAAAAGGGGAAATTAATAGGCATTTAAATCCTCAAATTAATGAGGAGAGGTCAGAGTCTTCAGAACATCTGTTTCCAGCATTTTCAAGGGGGCCTTCAATCTGCAGCCGACACTCTGCCACGTGTGGTTATCGGCAGGTACGGGTGACTCCGGGTACCCTGTGCCCAGGAGCTGGAGGTAACTCAGCCCCTGCACGTGTGTGCAGCGCGGCTCCTCTGAACAGTGTCTCCCTGCACTTCAGGGCCCCACACCTGTAGATGGTTTCCGAGTGTCTGTCTAGAAAACCGGCGTCTGTTCTCCCATGTGTAAGAGTTCTGACACACTGAGAGTTCATAGAAGTCGTTATTATTGGAATCAAGATGTCACCCTCAGAGCTCATTGTGCTGAGGGCTGGGTTGCTAATGGGCTTAGGGAAAGTGGTTGGATCATGAGACCCTAACTTCGTAGTGAATTAACTCACTCATGAGATCGGAATTTGGTGGCTACTGAGAGGTGATTGGAATAGGAGGGCTCCTGGTTGAAGGAGTGGGTCATGGGGAGGTGGTCTTGGTTCCTGGCCACACCCTCTCTCTAGGTCTGGCACTCTTTCTGCTTCCATGAGGCAAGCAGGTGTTTTCTTTTGGCAGTACTGGGGATTGAACTCAGGATCTTAAGCTTGCCAGGCAGGTGGTAAACAGTTTTCTACCACTGTCCTTCCATTTCACCACAAGCCAATGGGGTCCTTGACCAGGGTCTCAATTCTCTAAAACTGTGAGACAAAATAAATCTTTCTCCCTGTAAGTTGTTTATGAAGGCAGATTGTAGCAACATTTGCAAGCTGACTTAGAAGTGCTTGTTCTAAAGAAGGGGACTTGGGGCCGGGGAGTTAGCTCAGTGGTTTTGGCGCCTGTCTTGCAAGCGCAAGGGCCCGGGTTCGATTCCCCAGTAACCACATAACAATACTGGGTGTGGAGACTCACCCCAGCAGCAACCAGTACCACATACCACAGTGCCGGGCGTGGTGGCTCACGCCTGTAATCCCAGAACTCGGGAGGCAGAGGCAGGAGGATTGTGATGTGAGTTTGAGGCTGAGCTCAGGGCCAGCCTGAACCACAAAAAAGCGAGACCCTGTCTCAAAAAACCTAAAAAAAAAAAAAAGAAGGGGACTTGATGTTTTCTTGAGCGGCACTGTCTGATGTGGCTGTCGGGCACCTGGCATATGGCTCACTTGAATGCGACATTGCGGCTCTGAGAAAATCATGCTGGATTTCAAAGCTTTAGTAGGAGAAGAAGGGAAAGACATCTTATTAATAATTGTTGTATTGATTATAAATATATTTTTACATATTCCATTAAAGTTAATTTTAATTGTTTCTCTTATTTTCTTCAATGAAGCTACTGGAAAATTTAAAATTATGCATGTGATTCATGCACTTCTAGGAGGTACCGTTGCTTCTCTGGGGTAATGAGTGGTCTGAGGAATCGGTTACTACTCCATGGAAACTTTGAAGACTTTGGAAGACTCTGGTATCACATTGATTGTGGTGTTGCTACAGGGCAGAGCGCATGTGACATGAGGAACGTGGGCATCCACAGTTACCGATACAGAACAGTCAGAAGCACCTGACAAGGGGCGGCCTGTAACCTGCATCATGTTGAATGTCCAACAGACATGAAACAGGTAAAAATTGGTTTGAACTGTACGACCTTGTCTGTTTGACTGTCTGCCTTTCTGTTTGCCTGTGCTTTCCTTTCTCTCTTCCTCTCTCATCTCTCTTCCGTTCTCTCTCTCATTCATTCACATTCATTCTCTCTCCCTCTTTCTCACCTTCCTTCCCTCTCCTATCCCCCGAACCTAAACTCTCTAGGAATGCAAATCAAGCAGCGATTTATATTTTGCTTTACCTGAGATGTTACCAAAGTTGTTTATTATCTTAGGAATTCACAGCACTGTTGGCAGTGCTGTTTTTGGTATCTGAGTTGCCAACATAACACATGCTTGGCATTTTCACTGTGATTCTTCTGAGAGATGCAGCCTCTGCCTTCCTCACTGTGTCTTCTAATATAGCTGGGCACGAGCACTTATACATGGAAATATATTTTGCCTTACATATATTGCATTTTCTTTGTTTCCCTTTCATATCACAAGTGGTACTTGTATTGGTTTTGAAAATGGTATGTATAGGGGCCAGGGATTTAGCTCAGTGGTTCTAGCACCTGTTTTGCAAGCGCTAGGTCCCGGGTTTGATCCCCCAGTTACCATATACAATTTTGGGTGTGGAGACTCACGCCCAGCAGCAACCAGTACCACATACCACAGTGCCGGGCGTGGTGGCTCACACCTGTAATCCCAGCACTCGGGAGGCAGAGGCAGGAGGATTGCTGCGATGTGAGTTTGAGGCTGAGCTCAGGGCCATCCTGAACTACAAAGTGAGACCCTGTCTCAAAAAAAAAAGTGTATAGGTAAATTCTATACAGGAAAACTTTACTACAATTTTTTTTTTTTTAACAGCTGTTGCATCAAGGAGATGGGAGGCTTGGGAGTTAAATTACCCTGATGGAAGGTCTAGAAGGCAGACCTGGACTCCATGGAGGGAAAAATGACAAGGAGTAGCTGGAGGGGCCCCCTGCTCCTTTGACTCTTGCTCTCTCTAAGATGCTTTTCCATAACACTCTGCAGACTGGGGGCACAGCACATGGGGAGCTCCACGCTGGCCTGGATGATGCAAAGTAACTGACATAGAAAGAATTCATAGCTGGAGTGGGAGGACCCCAGACTTACTGTACTCAGAGTGCCTGGGTTAAGACCTAGACTCCGTCATTTTTCTGCTGGACTTAGAAATGGTTTGACCATTTTTAACTATAGTCACTTAATCTTAAAATAAGGACTGAAAAGAGAAACATATCCACAGGGTTGTTTTCCGAGTCAGAAAAAATACACTGTGAAACATAAGCCGTAAAACTTAATTAGTACAATCTGTCAAGAACCAGACCAATACTGAACAAGAAATTCTGTGATACAAGATGGCAAGAAGTTAGAAAAGAAAAAGCCACGAATGCAGGCTCTGGCATGTATGTGACTGGTTTTATCATGTGCGGAGACTTCTTCCTTTTCCCCTCCAGCTTTGTTGCCCATTCTTCTCACTCTGTGGTGTATCACAGGGACCTGACTTGCAGGGACTTTGATGGGCAGCTTCCCCCAAGCCCCTGAATAGTTCCTCCTACCCCAGACCAGGGTTGGTCATGACCAACACAGTAGGTCAGAAGTGGATGGTGTATGACTTCAAGGACACCATGCCTTGCACTCTCTGGCTGTTTCTGGGATCTCTCCTTCTGGGGAAGACTCAGAATCTCATGAAAGCACTCAAGCAGCCCTGAGACGATGCCCTACTGGTGAGAAATGGAGGTTTTCTGCTGACAGCCAGGTGGGAAGCCCTTCTAGAAGCAGAACCTTGAGCCTTAGGGCTCAGACTAACAGCTCCTGGTGATGTCAACAAAATGGAAATAATAAATATGTACTGCATAAGCCAATAAGTTTTGGAGTACTTTATTACACAATAAACAGCACAGGGTTTTGTATCCAGAAATGGTAGCTTGCTGACATAAGAGAAAACCCAAAATTGTAGGGACAGTTTGCCTCCTTGTCTTATAGGGCTCCTCACCGTAGCTCTCTGCTTTGCTAGGGTGCATCGCTGGGCTGTTGGCTGTGGCACCTGTCCTCCCCTCTTGCTAGTCCAGATGTTGCTACCACATCTCAGAAACCTTGGTCAGCAAACTACCTCTCTCCTGACAAGGATCAGGGAGGGATCCGGGACCATTATTAACATCCTCAACACTCTCAAACCCTAACAAGTTGTGATTAACGTAGCTAGGTTGGCTTTGGCCCAGCTATTTTTCAAAAAGATGTGACAGCTATCAGTCAACAGACTGTTTCCCGATGTTCCACTGAACTGCTTCCATAGCTGTGGCTATCCAAGCAACCACTCAGAAAAGTGTCTACCCTAGCTGCAGCAGGCTTGAATTTGAACTAGACAGTAGAATTGAATTTGGACTAACAAGTAGATTCCACTAAGACTTGACTATAGATCAGTTTAGAGCAGTTATCAGGCTTGAATTCAAACCAATCAGCAAGCCTGAATTTGGACCAATCATATGCTTGCTGCATCTGAATAAGCAGGTCTCCCCTAGCACTTCTTGGATTGGTAAAGGACGGCTTCTTCTTGTGCACTGATCCCCTTGTGCTATAGCATAGGCTCTGATCAAATAAAGCTTTGCTGCAATGGTCCTGTAAATCTGCTTGGTATTCTTATCCTAAGTGATGTGGACAGAGAGTTTCCTTTTCTAAAAAGGCATAAATGCTTAAGACAGTTAGTTCTGCAAAGCTCCAGAGGCCAGAATTCCAGCAACCATGAGAGCTGAGTGACAGTGTTTGGCATTAACTTCTGTCAACCATCCCCATTGTCTGGCAGAAGCAAAGACCAGCAACTACTGCTGACTGGTGGCATAATACTAAGTAAAGGCTGGGGGCCACTGGCACTCAAAGTCCAGAGCCGCTAGGAGAGTTATGTCATGAACAACCCTACTGCACAGTTGGGACTGTGACTGGGCCAGGCTTTCCTATCTGTAGACCAGCTAGGACATATCCAGTCCTGAGAATTTAACTCTATCTTCATTTCTGGTAACAACAAAGATCCTGGTGGTCCCATAGACTGTGATGCTCCAGGGTAGAACTACAGCAGGATCTTCAATATATAATTTCTCAAGGACTATTTCCAACATCTGCCCTGACTTCTGAATCTTTTGTTACTCTAGATATACATAATAAAAAGTGTGACAAACTGGAGTTGGAGGCCATCTTTGTTACCCAGAGCAGCGTGGATCAAGCCCAAGCTCAGCTTCTTCTCTAAGTCCCATTTCTATATGTGAAATATATTTATATATATATATATATATATATATATATATGTTTTTTTTTTTTGTTAAGACAGGGTCTCACTTTGTAGTTCAGGCTGGCCTTGAGCTCAGCCTCAAACTGCAATCCTCACAGCAATCCTCCCACCTCTGCCTCCCGAGTGCTGGGATTACAGGCATGAGCCACCATGCCCGGCACTGTGGTATGTGGTGCTGGTTGCTGCTGGGCGTGAGTCTCCATGCCTAGTATTATATGTGGTTACCAGGGAATTGAATCCGGGCCCTTGCACTTGCAAGAAAGGCGCCAGAACCACAGAGCTAACTCCCCGTTCCTCTATATATTTATTAATTCACCTTGTGCTGTAGGGTTCATAGGAGACTGAAACTTAACTGTAGAAGCTCTAGTTATGTCTTTTTCCCCTGTTCCCTACAGAGTTGCACTGTAGTGATCTGTGATTCCTCTCCAAACTGAGCAAGAGCGCCCTCAAGTGAATGGCAATGAACACTCTACTTTCAAATATTCTCACTCTTCCAGGTGCAAACAATGCTAAAGTTTAGAAAATCACCCTAACAAAGATCAAATCTATAGCACCTCTAGGAAAACATGGTTTAGAGTAGAAGTTGAGAGTGTGACTATAAAATCCTTTATGATACCAGAAAGATCCAAGAAATTGCTTTAGAGAATTATCTAGTTTTTAAAAGCAGCTCCAACTAAACTTAAGATCATTGTTCCTTAACCTCTTAACAAAAGATCTTATCCCTAAGGATCAGCCAAGTGGAACTTTTGTCTAATTGCATGAATCCAAACAGAAGGCTCACAAAGTTTTTAAGAGACTTACACTGCAGTTGAATGGTACAGAAGCAATACAAAATTTTCAAAGATTTTTAGACTCCCAAACTTCTGTAGGCAGGGAGAAAGAACAAGAACTTCCCAGTGAGAACTGGGCTGCTTTTCACAGAAAATGAAGGACACTGTTCTGAGTAGAGCCAAGAGCCACGGAGAGTAGTCTGTGGCCTGAGTCCTCCCAGGGACTCCCCTGCTCCCAGAAACATATCAGAATTGCTGTGGGCTTGTGATGTCTATATACTTCTCAATTCTTGTTTTGAACAAGAATACTGATCAATTATTTTATGCCTGTCTCAACTAACTTGCAATTGTAGTTCAAGATGTTTTGTTTGAAAGTTGCATTGAAGGGGCAATACTGAAGGAATATCGCAGGGGCTTACCATACATGGAGAGATGAAAGGTTCTGGACTTCCAGCTGACTCCTGGGATACAATGGGATGAAATATCAGAGGGACTTGGGAGGGACAAGGGCTTTGTTTTTATTTTTTTGGTGTGAGAGGGACTTGTGGTCAGCCTCTAACATGGCCCTGGTGGTCTCTGTTTTCTGACGCTCATGCCTGTGCCACCCTCTCTTTCGCTGTATCAGAGATGATCTTTCTACAGTGCTTCCTGCAATGACTTCACAGTGACATAACATTTGACCAGTGGGAGATCTCAGCAAAAACTGGAGGATGGGAGAAAAGAGGAACAGGTCAGGGTCTTTGTTCTCCTGTGCCTTCTCTGCCAGCTGTGGACTGGCAGTGTCTGGATCCATCTCCCAAAGGCTGTGGCTTCTGTCTGCTTCTCTCACCACCAGCTGGCAGCCTCTCTGGGTTCTGCTAACTACTCCCCCCTGCCCTGTGCTGTGTTGCTGTTTGTTGTTTTTTCCCCACACTTTAGTAAACAGCCCCTTCTTTGAGCCTTGTTTCCCAATGTGAGCATCATCTCTTTGCTGCTGAGATCCTGAGGTTGGCATGGCTCTTCAGCTCTATGTTGTCCTCTGCCTACAATGCTTTGGGTACCTCTTGCCATGGTCCTCCTTTGTGTCTTTATCGTTGGGCTGCTCTCAGCATCCAATCCGGAGGACTCAGTGGTCTCTCCTTCCCTTCAGCCTTCTAAACTCCTTACAGCTCAGTGGTAGAATGCAAAGTCCTGGGTTTCCTCCCCAGAGTACAAGATAAAAGTCCAACCCCAGTAGTCCCTTCTGGGAGACCTTCCCTAAACACCCCGACTCCAAATCGGATAAGAGCCCCTGCCCTGTGTTTCCCCTGTCAGGAAAGCTCTTTCTATAAAAATGTTTAGCTTATGAATTAGGGTTCTCTGTGTCTGAGGAAGAAAACAAGACTGATGTCCCAGCCTAAGGCTTTCGGATGGATGTTACTGCTGGCTCTGAGGTGGGACAGTTTGTTCTCCCATCAGTCTGTGGCACCAAAGTTTGTGCCTCTGCTCCATGGTAAGTGGAACCAGGACTTGGACACCGATCTGCCTGGCTGTGTAGCTCCTGATCTTCCCATGATTCCATACTGCCTCTTTCAGGGGAACAGAATTATTCCTGTCATCTTCCGTGGATGTGAGCAGGACCTGGAGACCTCCTAAGTTAGTTCCAGTCGGACGAGGCCCACTCACTTCAAGAGGGACCATCTGCTTCACTCGGTGTTCAGTTCAAAGGTTAAATTCATCCAGAAACACTCATAATAACGCTTCACTATCTGAAGACCCCCCCAGCTCAGTCAAGTAGACACAGACTCAGCTGTAAACAAATGCAAATTCCTTGAGGACCAAGACTAGTGCCTTTTATCTCCAAGTCCCAGGGTGAAATGCAGCTAATCAGATTTGCTGATGAAACAGACAGTGGTGCTGGTACTGATCAGAGGATTCTCGCTTCTAGGTAAGAAAATGCTGCCTCCTCACTGACATCCAAGTGTATAATTCTTCCTTCATCCCAAAGTCATTAATTCTGGGGTCTCACATGAAGCCTTGAACTGTTCATGCTCAAATGTAAGCCCATTAAATCCTATATAATCCTCAGTGGAGGAGAGAGAACAGCTTATCATGTCCCCCAGCACACTAATCAGTGTCGCTTCAAGCAAAATAAGACGAGAAAGTCTTCAGCCTCCCTCGCTCAACTCCCCCTTGGACACCAGGATTATCACTGCCTTTTCTCGGGGGAAAACTCTCACGCCACATTTATCCAAGGGGAAGAGGACTCAGATTTCTAGGGTAACTATGAGCTACATGCCATTTATATATGTGTTTATATGTTAATATATGATGAAATAAATTATTCTTTACATAATACAAATGAAGAGCTTCAGAGAAGTTATTTAAACTTTGCTTAGGTGGCATCAGAGGTGGTGTCTCTGCTGTGTGGTAAGAACAGGACTCAACTCCAGGCTGCCTCTGTTAAGGGCAATGGAATTGCTCTTGCTCCACAGCTCCCGGTCTTGTCACAACTCTGTGATGCTTCTGTCCAGGATAATGGAACTGTCTTTTTCACTTTCCATGGACACAAGCAGGACCTGGGAATCCTTCCATTGCCTGGAGTTGGCTGGTTCTGAAGGTTCCTCTTTCTCCAACAGACTGGACCGATCCTGTCTCCTTCAAGTCCCCAGCTCTAGTGCTGCCTTTTCCAACTCTGGCTGTAAATAGCTAGTGCCAAAACTCAGCTCATTTTGTGCCTAAACATAGACTGTTGGAGGCTTGAGCTTTGGGAAGCCCACTCATGCTCATCCCATCAACAGCGAGCAGGACAGGGCAGGGCCCCTGCTCTGGCCAGCCTGACTGGCTCCCAGGGCCCCCTAGCCCCTTGGTCCTGTGGGAGATCAGGGTCTGCACAGCAGCAGTGCTGTCTCCATGTTCCTGTGGCCTCATCGCCTTCTTGTCCCTTACGTTCAGATGGCACTTGAAAGTTCACTGTCACATATACTTCTTGCTTTTGCTAAATCAGGAGTTGGCAAATAGTGGGCCAAATTCTACTCACTAACTATTTTTATTATTGGCACGCATCCAACTTCTTTCTTTCACAGATTGTCTCTGGCTGTGTCTCCTAAAATGGCACATGAACTGGTTGCTACAGAGACTGAAAGCACCCAGATATTTACTATATCTGACTTCTTTGCAGAAAAATTGTACTGACTTCTCTGTACAACCCCAGGAGGAAAATATGATTATTTGCATTATTTTTGTGTTACAGATTTTTTTAAATGATGATACCAGGGGGTGCAGGGAGCCCAAGTGATTTGAGGGACACAGAGCTGGATGGTAGAGTCGAATCAAAAGCCAAATGCTTCCTTCTTGAAAGAATTTGTATTCCAGAGTGGAGAAAATGCAGAAGAGATGGCACCAAAGAGAGGTGCTGTAGAAAGTAACTTTTGGGCCCACAATCAATCATATCCTGTAGAAAACAACAGGGGTAAGTTCCTTCTCTTCAGGACAAGCCAGAAGCCCACCCTCCTCCCAGGATGACAAACAGGTCCGTAGGAGTCAGGGCAGATATCTTACTTTTATCTTCTAATTCTAAAAGGAATCAAAATTCTTACAGGACCAAGGTGTGGAAGAAAGAAAGGTGAAAAAAGTGTATTCAGGGAGGGAGCCGGCTGGGCAGACTCTGGGGACTCTCCTCACGCAGGGCGGCCCCTCCCCTCTGCACAGGGAACCGCACAGTGAAGACAGCCGTGGCCGTGGTCCTCGCTTCCCAGCCCTGTCTAGAGCTGAGGTGCTTCTCATTCAAGGGTTTTGATTTGTTTTGTGGTACTGGGGACTCCAGGTAGGGCCTTTGCACTAAGCTAATCCCCAGCACCACCACTCCCTTGAACACTTTTTAATTTGTACCTTGAGACAGGCTCTCCTTCAGTCACTAAACTGTCCAGTCCGGGCTCACACTTGCCATCCTCCTGCCTCAGACTCTGAGTGCTGCCATTACACGCGTTCACTTCTGCAGCTGTCTCATTTGTGTTAAATAGAGGCATAAATCTTTCGATTCTCGTGCGAGGGCATCACTTACATCTGGAGCTGATAGCAGTCTGCTCACCGCACCATCTAGGGCCAGCCTCACTCTCCTTCCTCACCGCTGTGGCTTGTGCCCGGATGATCGCCCAAAGCCTCATGTGGTCGTAGCTGGGGCTTTCAGAGGTGGCTGGATCTGGAGTGTGTGATGCTGGGATCAAGGCCGTGTGATTACTAAGTTAGTCCACTGATTGGTCTGGGATACTTGCAGGTGTGGATAATGGGAAGGTCCACCTATGTGTGAGTGCTACCCACTCCTACAGGTGTGCAGCCTGTCAGAGTACAAGGGACAGAAAGAGGGCTGTCTGCTCCCTGCTTGCCACACGTTACTGCTTTGTTGTTCTGCCACTTGCTGCATTGCTACCTTGCTGACTTCTGCTTGCTAGTCACTGTTTCTCCTCTGCCACCCTGTCTGCCATGCCACCCTGCCCTGGAGCCAGCCAGCTATGAACTGACCCTCTACAAACCATGAGTTACAATAAACCTCTCCTCCTTAAACGTTTGGTATCAGTTGTCTTGTCTCAGCAACAAGAAAAGTAACCGAGACACTCGCCATGAGTTTAGATGGTGAATTGAGGAAGAGACCACTGGAGACTTTGCTCCATCCTGAAGACCCAGGATCTGTGGAGCTCCGAGAAGGGAAGTCCAGAGCTGCCTAGACTGGGGTCTCTGGGAGACAGGTGGCAGGAAGAGGCACCTTTCATTCCGAGAAAACATTAGAACAGAGTTTTGAAGAGGAAAAAGAGAAAGGCAAGGGAAAAATATAACACCCAGCCTGTTAGACATCAAATGTGCTCAGTTTGTGTTCCCACAATATCGAGGAGTGAAGACGTGAACTGGAGGAAGAAGTTAGGAGACTTTTACTGGAATTAAGGAGAGAAGAATAAGTCTTGGAGTTCCAGGAGGGGTCCTGAAATGGAGTGGCCACTTTTACCTGAGACCCTTTACCTCAAGGGTAATTTATATAGCAAAGTCACAATGTGAATAGACCATGGGTCAGATTAAGGTTGCAATTATAGTCACTTAGCTGATATTGATCTAGAACGGTACATGGAGAGAACAGAGACATTTTGAGGAAGAGATGAGCCCTCATCACTCTCCCACCGAGGCAACTGCTACCTACCTGGACTTAATGGTCTAGATGGTTCTAATTACAATATAATGTCAAGTTACTGTTTATTCCTTAGGAAAGCATGTAAGCCTGGCCATTGTGTCTTTCTTTGGGGCCTGGTCTTTTTCAGATGCAGCTCAGGCCACAACTCTGATGTCTTTATATTCTGTTGACTTTGTTGAGAGCCTCGTCCTTCTCTGACTGTGTATTTATTACCTGACTTACCTGCCTCTACTACAACCAGGACCTGAAAAGAGGGGAGGTGGCAAGCAAGAGCTGTCTCTGGAAGGCAGCAGCACAGCATCTGGCCACAGTGTCACAGAGGTCCAGGCCAAGTGCGTGTCTGTGTGAATGTCCTTTTGGAGTGTGCAGTGTACACACTGCACAGTCAGGCACCACGGCAGCTCTGGGAAGAACCGATTTGGATCAGAAAGGTCCAGAAACTGATTTTGGAAATGCAAAGTTAAGTCAGGCATAACATACACACACACACACACACACACACACACACACACACACACACACACACACACACAATTGCTTTGTATATGACAAAGAATGAAAGAATAAGAATATGATTAAAATACAATGAATACCTCCAGGCTTTTGTGCTGACTCACATTATTAATGATTAAGAACCTCTCTTGGAGACAGAAATCTGAGATTTTAAGAAGTCATTTTGCATGAACAGGTCAAAGGAGCGGAGCAGGAAAGATGCTGATTTGAGATCTGGATTTCTTCCTGGCGCCTGTGGTTCTTTTCTCTCCTCACAACCAGAACTGAGAGATGGCCTGTTTTCCCAGCGAGTTTCACTCTTTCTCTCCACATCAATACTTTCCTTTGAATGCACTACAAAACAAGATAATATCAGTTGTAACCAATCTCATGCATACTTCAATGATAGAAGACACAGGACTTGCTGGAAGATGCAGTGGGTAGTGGTTCTCAAACTTTGGAAGCCTATGACTCCTTTGGAGGACTTGGAGACCCACTATGGCTGGTATAGAGTATCAGTAGGTATAGAGTAGGGCCCAACAATTTGCACTTCAAACAAATTTTCAGCTGATCCTGCTGGTTGGAGGCCACAGTTGAGGACTATTAGGTGATAGAACAATAAAGGTAATATTAATACATTGAATCCAGAATCCTGATCTCATTCTTACTATCTCAAAGACCTTGAGCATCTTACTATATTAGCTGTGTGTTACTACAGTGAAATGTCGAAGACAATGAACTTACAAGGAGAAACGGTATATTCGCTCATTTTAGGGGATGGCAATGGTGGGGAGCACAGGTAGTAGCAGCAAAACACATCTCATGCCAGGAAGCAGAGTCCTCATCAGGACCTCTGAAGACTTTCTACAGGGCTCCACTCCCTAAAGATTCTACCGCCTCCCACCCTGTGGACAAGCCCTTTGACACATGCATCTTTGAGGGGCATTCAGCATTCAAGCCCAGCATCACTCTAACTCTCCTTCATCTTTACACCTCCCTCATCATCTAGAACATGGTATTTTTACTGACTTTAAATTAGTTAATGAAACAGGTAGAGCACAGTCCATAGGATGCACTAAGTAGGCCCTTGCCTTTTCCCACTCCCCGTGTAAAGTGGCTTCTTCTCTTCGTCCCCCAAGAAGACTCAGAGGACAAGCACAGGGTGGGCCTGGAGTGGCAGGTCTCAGCTCACACAGCGTTCATGGGGCAAGGGGCAGGTCTGAAAGCACCCACACACTACTGTCCAGGGCAGCTGGGCTTTGGTATCAGGAAAGAGGGACTCGAGGGAGCTGTAGCTGTGGAGCCGAGAGCCCTGGGAGGGGGGTGCTGTCTCAAGTGAGTGTCCGAGTCCCTGGACTCCTCAGGCCATGGAAGCCCACGGGGGAGGGGCAAGGGACAGAAGGGCGGCCACTCTCATCTCCATTTGATTCCTCTCTCCCTGTCTTCCCACTGCTTAAACTGATAACCTCCTGACATTTGACTCACACAGGACTAGAGACCAGGAAGGCTGGGGTGCTCTGCTCCCAAGCACACTCCCCCACCCCTCCTCTGCCTGGCACACCCGGGGGCACAGGCGCTCTGCAGGTTGGAGAAAGCCTGTGAAAGTTCCACGGCCATGGCGACCTCCTGCTCTGTGTGTTCTGACTGTCTCCCTTTCCGTGGCTGTGTTCTTGCTCTTGTCTTCTTTCCAATCCACTTCCACCCAAGAGACATCATGTGAGGGACTTGAAATTCCCACACCCATGGAGGCTGTCATTGTGAATCCCTTTCTGGCCTGGTCTGTCCACAGTGTGATGCCAGCAAAAATTGTAAATTGTGGCTGGGCAACAGCTAGATCCAGCACAGACATGTCACGGACTTCATAAGCTCAGCAAGACTGACAGAAATAGGCTCAAAATTAATATGTCACACACACATCCCTGGCTTGTCTGCTTTTCATACCTAACAACGTTTATACTTTTATCTCCACTAGATAATCTTCAGCTACTAAACAGGCCTTGTGAGACTGTAGATGTCTTTAAAATGAACATTTCTGGGCTGAGCTGTATCATGTACAAGAAGAGTTTGAAAGAATTTTGTGATGTGATTTGAAAGGTGCTAAAAGTTACCACGTCTTACTCTTGTCCCCACATCTGACTCTTTACTACCAGGGCCATAATTGAAGGCACTACTTAGGATATGACCTAGAGTTCCAAAGAAACCTACTAAAAATTAATGCGTCCCCCGAAAGAGGTAGCTAGCTGACCAGTTAAGCACACCCTCTCACCCAGCACTCTTTCTCAATCCCCTTCTCCACGATTTTTGAGTGACCGCCATGTACTTACTACCTCGAGACTCTGACCCAACACCGTAGACTAGGCTTCGTGACATGGCTTGTCAGCTCAGTGCACCTGTGGCACGTGAGTACGGACCTCCAGAGGGGGTCCGTATTTTCAGGGAGGTCTATAACTCCTCGAAGGGAAAAGATCATTAAATGAGCTTCAATAACTTTTTCAATTTAGAAGTTTAACCCAAATCCCTGAAAAAGTGGGGTGATGGCAAGGCAGCCTGGAAGGAAGAGGCTTTCTTCCTGTTCCTGCCAAGAAGAGTAATCCAGGGGGAGGGCCACTAGGTGAGTCAGCTCTCCATTACTGCGACAGAGACATGAGAAAAGGTTCCTTTCAGCTCACAGCTTTGAAAGCTGCGGTCCATGGGCCCTTGCTGCTTTCGAGCCTGAGGTGAGGGAGGCAGGGACCTTGTGTGAAGCAGAAGGGTTTACCTCATGGCAGCCGGAAAGAAAAAGTGAGAAGAAGCAAAGTGTATAAGAAGAGTTTGAAAGAATTTTGTGATGTGATTTGAAAGGACCCCTACAGAGTCACACCCGAAATCACCTGGAGCCCTTCACTAGGTGTCACCTCTAAAAGTTTCCACCGTGTCCTACTAGCACCGAGCTGTGGTCTAAACCACAGCAGCCACACAATGGACCTTGGGGAAAGAACCCTAGGTCCCATTTGAGGACCTTGTTGATTGAACTTACACACCCTCTCCACACTCCCTTCGGCACTACACAGGGCAGAGATTCAGCTCAGCAGTGCTGGCCCTGCTACACTAAGCACCAGGTCCTGAGTTTGATCCTCAATACAAAAAAAAAAAAAAAAAAAGCTCAAAGGGCCGGGGATTGATGTCGGTGGTTCCAGAGCCTTCCTTGCAAGCACAAGGCCCCAAATTCAATCTCTGGTACCAAAACAGCAACAACAAACATATACACTCTGCCAAAATAACATGTGATTAAATAAGTACAAGAGACATCACAAGCTTAGTGCTTAGAATTACATACATCATCTTAATCCACAAAAACCTTTTTACCTCAGTTCTTAGCCAGTCTCAAGGCTCTACACAGCAAGGGCCATGTGTGCAATGCCCTCATTATCGTCCTATAGTTAACTACCCAACTGTGGTGTGGCACACTTTACTTAGCCAGACTTTGGCATCACCTATATGTAAGTGGTTTTTTCTCAGCCTATTTGGAAAAATGAGCAATAATATTCAAAGTATGGTTCCTCAAAGAATTAAACCAAAGATTACCTCGTGTACCAACAATCCCACTGCTGGCTGTATCCTCAAATGTACTGAAAGCAAAGGCGCAGACCAATGTTTATATCAGCATTGCTCATGAAAGCCAAGATGTGGACACAACTAAGTGTCTGTCTTAGTTTCTTTCTCATTATTGGGACAAAACAGCTGACATCCACAAGTCAAAGGAGGAGGTGTTTATTTTGCTCATGGTTGTAGCGGTTTCAATCCAGACTCAGATGGCAGAGAGGAAACAGCTGAGAACACGCAGACCAGAGGCAGCTAGCAGCGAGGCTCCCTTCCGTTTCTTTACTTCAGGCTACAAGCCTATTGCTTGCTGCCACCCACACCTAGAGTGGGCCTTCCCACTGCCCACATCCAAAACTATGCTAGGCAAGCAGAGGACTGGCTAGTTATCATGCATCCTGTATTCACGCACCCTAGACCCAGCTACATATGAAAGTTCCATCTATAAGCATGAAGCAATCTTATGGTTTTTTTTTGTTTTGGTTTGGTTTTTTTTGAGGTGGGGTTTCCCTTTGTAGTTCAGGCTGGCCCTGAGCTCACTGTGTAGCCCAAGAGAGCCTCAAACTCACAGCAATCCTCCTGCCTCTGCCTCCCAAGTGCTGGGATTACAGGCATGGGCCACCATGCCCGGCATTGTGGTATGTGGTTACTAGAGATCAAACTCGGGACTTAAGCTTGCAAGGCAAGTGCAGGAACCACTGAGTTAAATTCTTTGTCCTGAGGCATGTCTTGACATGAGCCATAACAATCTCCATCAGCTGATGTGTGTATAGACAACATGTTGCACACATATATACAATGGAATATGAATTGGCTTTGAGAAGGAAGAAAATTGACTGATCCCAGCTCCCAGTTCTTGCAATAGGCTTATGACTCAAGTATTAATCCCAGCAACATTGGGTCTCTTCCATCTCTGCTCTCTACTGGCTCAGCATGGAGACGGCAGGGCCAGCATCCCAACAGGGAACCAAAGTCTTAGATGGTGATCACAATGATAATTTTTTTCCCCGAAAACATTAAAAGCGTTGGATGTTCTAAGGCTAAAAATGATAGGTTTTTTTTTTTTTTCCAAGAAATTGTCTCTTCAGGTCTAAAAATGCTGCAGGAAACAGGAAGAAAGACAAAACCTTGCTTTCCAACTTCAGCTCCATATCCAAGCAATGCTGCCATTTCTGACTTTTTAAACTGATTTTTAAAAATTGCAGCCTGACAATCCAACCCAGGGTCTCAAATGTAAAAGTCAAGGAGCAATTCTGACACAAGCAGAAAAGGAAGAGCTAGAATGGAAAGAATGAGGAAGTGCACTAGTGAGCTGTTCCAGGAGCACAGCTCAGAGCACACTCAGCCTCGGTCACTGTCAGCTCCATGTGCCAGGATCCAAGAAGCCGAGTACTGGAAATACTCAGATAATTAGCTGTGTATGACCCAACACACACAGACTTCTTTATTATTATTTCCTAAACAATACAGTATAACTACTACTTGCATATCAGTTACAAAGTATCAGGGATTATAAGTAATCTCAAAACAATTTAAAATGTACAGAAGAATGTGAGCAGGTTACATATGACACTACACAATTTTAGATAAAAGCTTGAACATCTGCTGATTTTGTTATTTGAAGAAGGTTCATGACCAAATCCCCAAAGATGTCAAGAGACAGCTTATGAATTGATATGATCATGTATTGAGACTAAAAAATATTCCTACCTTTTGACTCAGAATTTTATTTCTAGGCATGCCACATGGATATTTACAGCACTTTGTATAATCTCAAAAACTAAAAACTAAATATTCAATAGAAGATTCAAAGATGAAATATTATTCATCTAGTACCATTGTCATTATTATGAATATTTAATTGTCTAGAATTATAGAATTATAATATCATATAAAATTAATCTTTTATTATATTCAAGATGACTCAAAATTTATAAAATAAAGAATTGGAGTGGATCTACCTATCTCTCCGTCTACTCACCCATCCATCCATCCATCCATCCATCTACCATCTAATCACATGGAGAGATAAACTAGAGGAAAAACTTGCAAGAATGTCACTAGTCAGTGGTTATATCTGCATTGTGGGTTTATGAGTCATTTAAATAATATTTTACATATTTTCTAAACTTATAGAGTAAGTGTGAATCATGCTCATAATTAAGGAACAGAAAAGATTGCTTTTAAGATGGATTGAGCTTTGGTGAGGAAAGAGCAGCAAGCAATGAAGGTGTTTTCTAAGAAGTCCATCAAGGAGGGGATGGGGAGAAGGAAAATAGGAATTCAAGGGAAGTTACGGGACTTGGTCAGGGGTTATTTTTAAACACAGGGTACAACATCCTCCGTTAGTAGGGGAGAATCCAGTGTGAGGGGGGATGAAAGCCAAGGCTGGAGGCCTGGAACATCAATGAGAGTGGCGCTGGGCTCAAGGGCCCCAGGAGTCAGATCTGCAGCATGTGGAGACGTGGGTCAGGGAGGGAAGAGGAGCCCTTCCTTTCTGGGTGTTGGGGGGGATGGGGGGAGAGGAACAGGTGAGTAACTATGAGGGGCGTAATGCTCAAGTGCTTGAGCGCCACAAGAGCGGGCAGTGCTCTTGAGCACCTGGGACAGGGTCCTCCCTGCCCTCAGTTCAGCTTGCTCAGCTCATCCAGCTCTGGGCTCCCATATTTTGCAGAATCTTGCAAAAAGTGAGACATGTGGGTACAGGGTAGTCACTGCCTTCAGGCCTGGGTGACTTCAGACTGGAGGGTTGGCTCTGGGAGTCTGGCCCAGCCCACCCCAGGCTGATGTCGCCATTACCCTCACAAGACAGCTCCCTCCCAGACCCTACCGTGCAGACAGGGGTCTCTGGGCACAGGCTTGAAAGTCAGAAGGAGACTGCTCACATTTATTCATCTCTCCATCCTCTGTCCCCCTGGTGGTCTGCACTCCTGATCATCTCTGGGAGATGACAAAAGGCCCTCACAGCTGGTCCCCAGCCCAGGTGGCCCTGCTGTGCTGTGCCTGATGCCCTTGACTTTCTATCTTCATCTGCTCAGTGTTCTATCTCTAGAAAGGACTTCACGCCCTCCTCCAGCCGGGTCCTGGCCTCCCTGTCAAGCCCACCTGCCTCTCTGAGTCCTGCTCTGTACTTTGTCCACTCATTTTCCTGAGTAGCCTGTAGAACTGCCCCAAGACAGGACACAGGACACTTGTCATCTTGTCCCTAAGATCTTACCTGGTACTGGAGGGTTTGGGAAGTGTTGAAAGCAGTCATACGCTCATGCCGCTCAAGAACATAGCTTAAGCATCAGCGCCAATTCTCATGTCTGTCCTGGGCACTGGATGAGATATGGGATTCTGAATCTTTTGAATATACAACACTATTTTTATCAGTCTAGGATCTGCAATATGTGTACATGGGGGACAGTAATACTGTCTTGCAGGTAAGATGCGCTCTCAGAGATGGAAACAGTTCCCTAGAAAGCAGCAGAAAGCACCCCCATAGTAACCAAGGTCCCCCAGATATGGAATGATGTCGTGATATTCTAGCTCCCTCCCTGGTGACATCCCCAGTGACGGCAGAGAAGTTACTTTGCGCCGAAGCACAGGGCTTCTAACACAGCCCGATGTCATCTGTGCATCTCTGCTTCTGCCCCTTGTCTTCAGATCGGGCTGAGCGGTCCTTGGAGGCAGCAATGGTGTCATTCATCTTCCCGTAATCTCCAGTTCTTAGCTAATTGTAAGTATTTGGTAAATATTTACTGACTTGGATTATCCATCACATTATTTGTTGATTTATTAAGTGAGACTTTGATGGCGAATTTCCTGGAGTCAGAAGAGGAAGATTTTTGAGCAGATGGTGTATTCCACCACCCATCAAATTATACTAGATGGGTCATTTTCCAAGTGCAGGGCCAGCCCCAAGGCTGTAGATAGAACAAATTTAAATTCACGATGAATTCATTAAAAATTCCAGGACAAGAAATCTTTCAGGAGTGCTAATGACATCCCCATTTAAAACTAAATTAATTCTGTATGGTTTAAATGTTATTACAGTGAAGTGCAAATGAACGTAATTGCGATGAGGCCCTGCTTCTGAAAGGGATCCATTAAGACAGTCAATCACCCTAACTTAGCAATTCATTAATCTTGCTGGTGTCTTCTGCGTTACTCACTTTTCTCACGTCCTTCGTCAACATATATCCAGGCCTCAAACAGTGCCAGGGCTGAGTGCTCAGGAAAATGCAGTCCAAGTGGAGTATGTGGCCTGTGCAGCGATCCTCAGTGTGCCGAGTCACGTGCCAGCTGGCAGCGCCAGCATCCCCCTGGGAGCTTGTTAGAAATGTGAGGACTCAGACCATCCCCAGACCTCCGACAACAAGATCTCCAGTTTAAAGATGTCCCCTGGGGATTTGCACAGCCATTGCCATTTGAGAGGCGCTTTTGAAATCACTATCATGTGGTTGATGACAGAAGACAGTTCAAGGAAATAATTGCTTAATGTTGTGAAACCTGCTCATCAAGATTTATCCACACTGACCACCCACAGCCTCATCATCTCCACCCTGCTCATTGTTTTGCATGATTTTTATCCCCCTCTGGCCTATTATCCAGTGCATATTTATTGTCTATATGGTTCATTCTTCATCCCCTCTTCCCAAAATTGTAAGTTCATAAGAGCAGTCCTCTTTGTCTGCTTTGCTCATGGGTACATCCCAGACTTTACAGATTGGAGCCCCCTAGGGCCTGAACACTTCTGATGTTGCTCTGGTCCCCAGCGCAGTATGAGGCTTTCTAAGTACAGAACACACACTTCTTAATAATTGACTAAGAATATAGCTGGCTGCTTCCAGGGCCCAGAGACTTTCTTCCCTGAGTCTTCCGCATCCTTCCTTATTCCTGAGTCAGTGAAGAGTAACCATAGTCTGCAGGCCTTCTGGGGAGCAAGGCCGTGTCATCCCTGACGGGACAGTTTGGGGGACACTGCAGGGACATGAATAATTTGGCATGAGATACAGATGAGGCCCTCTCCATCGATTGTGACCCCTCCTGCAGGGCCCACTGAGCTCTGTTACAGTCTGTGATCCAATTCCCAGAGGACACTCTGGAAATTCACCTCCATATTAATTCTCATATACACTCAGATTTTTACACTTTTGATAGAAGAGAAATGTCACTCCCAACCAGCTAGATGTCAGATACACTGAATTCGCGTCCTCCAAAATCAAAGAATGCATCCCAAGTAACAATGGAGGTTAGAAGGGGGAAAGATTTATGAGAGACAGGAGGGGTCCCCAAGAAGGGTTGGCACAGAGGTCGTTTCTCGGAGAATGTTTGACAGAGAAAATTCACAAGGTGAGTGGATATAAGATCACAAGATAAGTACAATGTGGTTCAGACTACTGTCAAACAATAAGATTACAAGTAGAGCTGCTTAGCTAAAACGTCCAATAGGGAGGCAAATTGGATGGTCCATCCAGACCATGGTCTGCCACTATTTATGGCAAAATTGTACCCATTTTATTACTTTCTCCTGTGAAATAAAGCTAGACTGTTTACATTGTAAACTCATATTTTTGTTTTTATAGTTCCCATTAACGCTATTTTCATAGAAAGGGGGAAGATATAAACCCATTTATTTTTCTGAATGCTAAGCAGAGGAAAAACGGGGGCAAGAGTATGGCAGGGGCAGGAGGGACAGGTGGGGCCCGCAGATGGTTCATTCCTATCTTCCCCCTTCGCTTCTTGTCTAAACACACCCTGGGCCTCTGTTTCCGCATCAAAGCCAAACAATAGAAACAAACAGCCACCATATCTTTCTTTCTTTCTGTCGTGAGTTCCAAGGATATGTCCACATACCTTTTTAGGGAAGCTCATTAGAGTCTTCTTTTAAACCACACATTGAGGAGTGGCTGTCTTTTCTATACTATCCTTGGTAAAGCAAAGACTGGTATTGAGTCCTGTTCCAGAGACACAGACTCCTCATCATGTCCAGAACCTTCCTCTGTTTCTCTATACTTTCCTTTCTCTTAGCTGAGCTCTCAAGTTCATTAGAAAAGGAATCATGGCATATAATTTTGTCCATCTGAATTCACTTACTTGCAGAAAAAAGTCCACTTCAAACAAGATGAAATTAAGGTTGTAGGAACATCTCACAGAACCAAGAGTAGGCAATATAGCAGGCTTGAATGTGGCAGGAAAGGTGCCCAAGACAGAGCCATGCCACCATCCTGAGAGTCATGTGACCATCTTCACCTTTAAGTTTCCATTTCCTTTCCCTGGATTGGCATTTCTCCCTATGTCTGTGCTCTCAACGATGGAATCAGTTCTTTCCTGGACTTTGTGTTTGTGGGAGTGCATTGGCAGCTGAGGTAGGGCAGTTTCATGTTAAGTTGATGGACCTGTGCATTGCTGGATGTTTAGCACCCCTGCCCCTGCCCAGTGACTGCTTATCTATGCTGCACAACATATTGTGTTGCTAAGCTACCACGGCTGGTAGAGTAGGTGTATTTTATACATTTACAACTTATGAGATTTTCAAATTCTAATGGGTTCATTGGGCTGAAGGCTCAGGTTATCTGTGCTCAGTGCATTTCCAAGTGACCCCAACTGTATGGTGGGGCCAACAAAGTTTCAATGTCTTAGTTCTGCTTTTAAGACAGAAACTGACTATTCTACAGCCTTTGCATCAGACACTGCTACTCTAGCTGCAGGTGGGGACCAAGGCATACACTTTTTATGTCCGTGAACATGGTGCTCTTTGTGTTCCTTCCTCTTGCCATCAGATAACATAACACTAATGCATTAAAACCTGGATGTGTTGAGCCGGGGATTTAGCTCATTGTTTCCAGTGCCTGTCTTGCAAGCGCAAGGGCCCAGGTTCGATTCCCCGGTAACCACATACAATACTGGGTGTGGAGACTCACGCCCAGTAGCAACCAGTACCACATACCACAGTGCTGGGCGTGGTGGCTCACACCTGTCATCCCAGCACTCGGGAGGCAGAGGTAGGAGGATTGCTGTGATGTGGGTTTGAGGCTGAGCTCGGGGCCAGCCTGAACTATAAAGTGAGATCCTGTCTCAAAAAACCTAAAACAAAAAACAAAAACAAAAAAAACTTGGATGTGTTATTTTATAGTCACAAAAACATACTAAACTGCCCTAATTTACCACCCCCACATTAACATACTTTCTGCTTATGTGTTTTCCTTGCACAGCTGTTCACTATTTGAAGAGACCTTCCCAGTGCTCAGAAGATAATCAAAGAAGCTACTTAAAGACAACATGCTACCCTGGGGGGGTTGGGGGGAGAAGTGCCCACACTGAACTTGAACGACGATGAGCTGGGACAGGAGCCCGACTGGGACCCCACCTACCAGCCTGCCCAGCGGGAGATCTGCATTTTTACAGACCTTTTTATAATGCTATAAAATTTACAGTTTTATGGTTATAGATTTTAATCATCATGAAAACCATTTTTTTTGCATGTGTCTTTGGTAAACGGAATTAAAATTTACACATGATCTGAAAATGCTAATGTGTTCATAGCTGCTCCAGGGTTTTGTGGCTTGTTCTGACCTCTGATGGTTTTGTTGGTGAGGCACATAAAAGGCACAAATTGGACTGATGAACCTAATTTAAATCTCCAGGCAGTTTTCAGTCCATGTTCACTATTTTTAGATATTCTTCGAGATAGAAAGAGCTATTTTATAAGCAACTCAAGTATGAGTAATAGAGATACCAGCTAATAAGCCCAGTACATATAATAAACTCCACTGTATCTATTGTGACTCTCTGACACACTCATCAGGCTCACTGTGTAATCCACAGTACTGGAGTCGCTTTGTTCAGTAGCTGGCTGTTAAACAGAAATCTGCTTTTCTCTTTGAATCATTTCCTTGGAGATTATTTTAACCTCATTCATTTGAAGTTTTAAACTTGTTCTTTTTATATTTGCTAACTTTGGGGCACAGGTCTTTTTGAAGCACAGTCAAGCAAATTTCTTGGAACTAGCTAGGCACTTATCTTAAAAGTTAGCTTTTGAGCTGTTTAATAACCATACTTATAACTGTGTGCTATATTCTATGAGAATAGTGCCCGTTCAGTGAAATTTTCTGGACCAACTCTGTATGATTTGAGACAAAGAAAAGAAAATAGACAATGTGTTCAGATACTCTCAATTTAATAGGCTGTTCTTGATTTAACCATGAAATTAAAGTTTGTGCTTCCTTGAAAACATCCTTTGTGTGAAGTGAGGTATTGGCTGTTTCTATGCCTATTATCCACCAGGGTTCATCTATAAACAGTCAATTGACACTAAGCAGGAGATCAAGTGGCAGGCAGGTGCAGGGAACATGCCTCTGTCCTGTCCTCTTATCCTTGCTGAGATCTTTGCATCCAGGACTGGAAATGCAGGGAGTGTTTAGTGGGTGTTTAAAGGACCTTTTTCCTACCAGGAATGTCTGGTTGATGAAGCAATGGGGTGAAGAAAAGGACTGTTAACTAAACTCTGAAAGAACAAATGGGAATTGAAGGACTTAGACACATTTGCAGTGGTCTGATGAGCCCAGCCTGTGTGACTGATACATGCCATCTTGTCCTTACATTTACAACCATAGGAAAGGCAGATTTGTCTTTTGAATTAGTGTAAAAACTCTCAGGCTGATTGATCTCACTTGCTTCTTCTCATCTGGATGCCCCAAGTTTATTCATTTAAACATAAAACTCTAATATAGACCTGATTCTATCATGCCCTCTTTGGCCGTGTCTCAAAGCCCTTCCAGCTAGGCGGAGCTCTGAGAGGGATCCTCGAAATGAAGTAATTCTCCCCTCTTGTGTATGTATCTGTCTCAAGGACTTTCCTATCTAATGCAGATTTTACCTGCACATATAACCCTGAAGCAAACTCCTGTTATCCCGTAAGGCCTGATTTAAGGCCTATGTCTTCGGAGACTACCAACTTTTTCCCATCACCGGAGCTGGTAGTACTCTCCTCTCTTATCAGCACTTATCATGCTAGCTGTAATTAGTTTTCTGCAAAAGGCCAATGACTACAATATCACATAGAAATTTTTTTTGTTGTTCAAGAATCTTTAAGGCTGTACGATTCAAGATTCTAAAAGAGTAGATCTGGGTGGGGCATGGAATCTTCTACTTGAAGTTCTCCAGGTAACTCTGATGTGCACACCTGGTCAGGAATTCTTACCCTGAGTGGTATGTTTTGGGCAGGCCAGGACTGGGCCTTGTTCATTTCTGACCTTTCGCTTAACAAGGTGGCATTTAATAGACACCCAGCTGGAGTGAAAAAAAATAACAGAAAAACAAGGAGGAAGAAGAGAGAAAAGAGAGAGGGAAAAAGAGAAAGGGAGGAGGGGAGAGCGGGAAAAAAGAAAAGTAGAAAGAAAAAAAGACAGAGGAGTGAAGGAAGGAGAAAAGAAAAACAGTAGAAATGAAATAGTAAGAGTGATGAGTTGAGAATCTTACGCTCTAGGGAAATTTCCATAAATTAATAGAGGAAGTTTTGTGGGAATAAGCCCTGTGGGTTCACAATAAGGATGAGTCTGTCTCCATGGAGATAAGGACCCTGGTAGACACATAGAAATGTACATGAACATCTGGTAAGAACATGGGCACAGTCACCCTGTGCAAATTGTTCCTGGTCTCTTATCTGGTAAGCACCAGTCTGAATTTTCCATGGAAAACACATAATCGACCTCCTTAGTTAGCCGACGGTGCCCTTTCCTAGTAGTCTAACACCCAGTTTAAAAGATCTTTTACTTCTGTAAGATATAGAGTATTTCAAGCTGAGCTAAGTATTCCCGTTGTCCAAGCATTCTTTTGGCAATCAGGCAGTCCCTTCTTTTTTGTTTTTGTTTTGTCTTGTTTCTGAGACAGGGTCTCACTATATAATTCAGGCTGGCATTGAACTTACTATACAGTCCTTGCTGGCCTTGCACTTGCAGCAATTTTCCTGCTTCAGCCTCCCAAGTGCTGGTATTATAGGCATGTGCCACCACACCCAGCCAGGCAGTCCTTTCCCCAGTCTACAGAACACATGGATACCTCCTGGTTCCACTGATCAGTTCCTTCCCAGTCCCGGGGCTTTGACCAGAGAACAAGGCCAAGCAGATGGCTAGGCAGAGGAGAGAAGATTCTAAAGGAGGAGGAGAAAGAAACCTTCCCTATCTTGGGAGATGTCCAGCAACAGAAACGGGGGAATCATTTCCCTCCATCCTGAATACCAGGAATTGGCTTGAGTGCAATTCAGCCCTGAGCAGGGCTGTCAGATTTGTACAAAATAAGTCTTTCCCAACCCCTGGGATAACTCTTTCACAGCTCTGGTTTTTGCAGTTATTGGTAAACAGACCTCAAGAACTCAGCAGTCAAGATGCCAGGGATAGTGTGAGCCTGGCAAGTGCAGTCTGGAACTGCTAACAACTGTGAGTTTTTAAAAATTTTAAATACATGCTTTGTTTAGAGAAGGAAAATTCATTGTGCAGAGCCCTGCATTTTCAGCACAAAGCATGATATGTGGAAGAGTTATGATTGCAGCCACCACAGTGTAGCTCTGATCTGGGGCTCCGCCAGCCCCAGCCAGAGCCTTTCCTGGAGGCTACACCATGCACTCTTTGGTAATAAATTTAAGAGGCTTTTATGAGATGCCAGAGCATGTTACTTAAAGCATTCCCATTTATTCTGCCTCACTTTATGTTTTTATTATATGGAATTTGAATTAAATCCACTTGGCAATGTTCCTCAGTGCAGGGAGGCAGGAAAAGAAAAGGGCTGTGTCAGGGAGGGAGATCTCCTTCCTGCCAGGCTGCATAGACCTGGTCGAGGGGACGGAGGCTAAGGCACCTCAGGGTGCTGCAGCCCGAGCCGCTGCTCCTCCTGCTGAGAGGGGGGCAGGTGCACCGGCGTGTCTGCCCCTAACAGTTTTCCATCGTTTTTTGAGCAGTAGTGTGTCTCATTCTTGTTCTTTCAAACCCTTCATTGATGCAGGGGCTCCTGCTCCCCTGGACCTTTATCCGCATTTCTTTATGATTGTCATTCTTTATCTTGATTTCTACAGTACACTCCTCCCTTCTAGAGCAACAGTGGCCTGAGTAGTTTGTCTTACATCGTGCTCAGCGCCTTGGCCAATGACTTGCCCTCTAGAGGAACTCCATAAAACACAGCTGAATAGCTGGGCCTGTGCGGGCAGTAATGAGGAATTTCAGAATTGACAGGCACCTGCCACTCGATGGGCCTGAAGTGCTTGTTTTACCAGCTGGCCTCAAAATCTCCTCCTCTCATGCTCTTTACCTAACATCCGGCCTGGTGACCGCCAGGGTCACAGTCCTGCTGGTCAGGGCCACTTCAGCCAGGCAGAGTCGCTTCCCGGCTCCGTCCTGTACCTGGGAGGTATCTTAAAGAAGATGTCAGGATGTGAGTCCACAGTGGTGGGAAAGAAATTCCCCTCTTCTGGGGAGTTCCCCCGCACAGCTGCCTCATAGCACTGCTCCCGGGATTGTGGCGACAAGACCCTGCTCAGCCTGTCCTGTCCCAGCCAGCTCAGCTGTAACCGAGTGAAGCTCCTTCCGACTCACTCAGCATGGAGGCTGGAGTGGCTATGGTGGAGTTTAAAAAGAAAAAACTCTCCTAAGACATTTTCTGATTTATGTGTAAGAGAGAGAACTTTCTGAGCGTCACCTCGAGCACCGTCCCAGCAGAGGCTGATGTCACCTAGCAAGCTCCGTCCTCTGTCGCTGAGGATGTCTGACCTTCCTGCGGGCGGCGGCAGAGGTGGAGTTGTTCCCAGTCCAGCATCTCCGAAAAGTTATAAAGGTCCGACTACCAGGTGCTAATGACTCCAGGGGCCTGTTCCTCGTGCCCCTTCCCCCCTTCCATTTCTTCTTTCTCTCTCCCTTCAGGAACATTCTGGTTGACAGGATGGATCCCAGGGTGATGTTAAAAGCCAACATCTCTAGAGTGCTGAATCCATGCCAGGCACCCTCAGAAGCTCATCCCATAATTACCCCCTGTAATCCTCAGACAGCCCCCTGGGGCAGGCTGCACCGTATCTTTATAGTACAGATGGGACTTGCAGAGAGTGGCCCTGTCACTTGCCCAGGATCATGGTCCTGATAAGAATCTGTGAACGGGACCACCCCAGAGGTCCTGGACCCCTTCATAAGTCATCTGCCAGTCCAGCTGGGAATGAAGGGGCAGAGGGAGGAGGACAGAGAGGAGAGGCAGCGCTTGGCAGAACTGGTGAGATGCGTGCCACAGTGTGCGTCCCATAACTTCCCTGTGCCTCAGTTTCCCCATGTGGAAAGGAGAATGATAATAGTGTCTGCCTCGGGAGGTTGTGGGGAGGACTGACTCATGCCTGGAACAGAAAACAGCTCAGTTCATGGAAACAGCTTTAGCTATTACAATCACATCATGGTTTCATTTTCTATAGCACCCCTCAACCTGTGGCCAGTCTGAGCAGAGTCTCGCCTCCTGGGACAGCTAGAACACTGGAAAACAATTTATGCTATTGCTGTGATGATGAGGGCTGCTTGAATGTTTTCTTCTAACAGGAAAATTTACAGGTCTTTGGAAAATGTGAAAGGATGAAATTTCTGGATTCGAATTATGATGAAAAGTTATTATGCATCAAAATAATGCATCCCCGTTGTGCATGCATTATTAGTTTATTGAATTTGTACCATAGTAATAGATATTATTATCCTCATTTTATAAATGAGAAAACTGAGGCATTTTCCCAACTTCAGAGTTGGGTACAACAAAAGCCAGTGTTCAACCTGAGCACACATTTGCCTCTCAGCACACTCGAGTAGCCATGGAAGGCGCTGGTGCTGGGGACCTGAGAGGGCCGCACATGGTCAGTGGCCCCGTCCTGTGGGCCTTTTCCGCTGAGCAGACCTGCCCCCTCTCGGGCCCAGTGGCCTCACAGCCAGCAGGAAGCTCAGCTGCTTGTCTCTTAGGAAGCCTCCTCCACTATCACCTCACAGGACACAGGAGAAAATACTAACAGGATAATAGCTTTTTCTGTATGATGTGGAAGATTAAACTGAGAAGCTAATTCTTCTTCAACACCAAGACAACAGACAGGAGCAATTACTATGGGATATTTATTCTGTCAACTGATCGTTAATTTGTTTCTTGAGAGAAATTCTATGTTCTGCTCCTATTCCTCCTGGGTAGAATTGCTAAAATATTTATCGAGTTCCCTTTTTTATTTCCATTTTTATGCTTTAAAGAAATCCTTTTTCTTCATCATCCCCTGGAGCTTGTGTTGAGCTGGACAGCCCCGCCTAGCACTTCTGTGTCGGCTGCAGAACTCTACACCTAAGCTCCAGCCCTCGAGGGGCACTGGCACTGGGCTCTCTCATCTCATACAGCCAGTGACGGGAATAGATTCTTTTCCAGCTTGCTTCCCGGTTCTGGGGACCGAAGTCAGGAAACGAGGAGGAGGAGCCTTCCCTCCAGAAGGGTCCAGCCTGGGTCTAGTATCCCACTGCTTTGCATTGAGACAGCGAAGTGCTGGTTAAACAAAACCCTGAGCAGCAACTCCCACCCCCCAAAGTAAGGATTAAACTTTATCAAATTCACAGTTTCGTCCTTCCATGGAAAGGTGCTTGGAGGTCTGGGCTCTGGACCTTGCAGCTGGAAGAGGTCCATTTCACACGTTGTCTTGTTACGGATGTGAGATCCTCAGCCAGTTAAAAAAGTAGGGCTTCTCTGGCCCCACCCATCTCTCCTGCCTAGATTGCTGTTCCCAGGACTGCACTCCTCCCTTCTAGAGCAACAATGGCCTGAGTAGTTTGTCTTACATCGTGCTCAGTGCCTTGGCCAATGACTTGCCCTCTAGAGGAGCTCCATAAAACACAGCTGAATAGCTGGGCCTGTGTGGGCAATAATGAGGAATTTCAGAATTGACAGGCACCTGCCACTCGATGGGCCTGAAGTGCTTGTTTTACCAGCCGGCCTAACCAGGCAATGGATAGGGTGCTTTGCCTTTTGCCAACAGTGGAAAAGGAAAGCAGGACTTTCCAGCTCAGAATCTGTCCTTATTCAATAGCCAGGGGGCACCTAGTACGTGCCAGGCTGTGCTGGTCCTGAGGACAAAAACAATCAAGAGATCTAGAAGGACTCAGGGAAGAAATGAACCACCATTTTCTCTATCAACTGACGGCAAGAGCACCAGAAAGCAACCCTTGGGAGTCTGTCACATGCAGAAGAACATCATGAGCCTGATTACTGGTTAAAGCTGTTGGCAGATATTGGGTTCTCAGCCTCCTTTACCTCACGAACCTGCCCGATCCTGTATTGCACAGCTGCACCATTGTGGCTGCCCAAGACAGCCTGCCGTGAGCCTGGGCAGTGCGGCACCTGCCGGCTCCTTCACAGGCAGCCAGATCTGAGGCCTTGGGGAGGCCAGAGCCCAGCATCCGGCCCTTTGTCAGAGCTCCACTGTTAGCTATGGCAGTGGGGGCAGGGAGGGCTGTGGGGGCAGGGAGGCAGGGGAGTTGTTCTGGCAAAACCTGCACCTGGAAAGTGGCCTCAGGCAAACGGAGATGGTGCTGGTGACCACACCCCCTCCTCTGTGGAGTGGACAGTGAAGTGGGGCGGGGAAGACTAGCCAGACAAGACCAGGGGGATTTCTGGGCGAAGGCCAGCAGGATAAGCCTGGCTCTGGGTGCTGGCCCAGGGCAGGAGGACAAAGGTGACCCTGGCTCAGAGATGCAGAAGCCCGATTCCCAGAGGGCAAGAGGAGCATGGCCGTGCAGAAAGGCACCAGGCCCCATTCGTCCTGGGCCTCCGAAGTCCAGTTTCTCCAGAGAAAGAGAGAATAGTGCCTGGTGCTCTGCCCAGCAAGGCTGTCTTGTCCGTGTGCCTGTCACAGAGCCCTGTCCTTGGAATTCATGTCTTCATGCTTTGGCTCTTGGGACCCCCTCTGTGGGCAGGCAACGCTTTCCTTTCTGTTACAGTGGGGGCCCCAGTCCAAGTCACCTTCTCCCTTCCCAGAGCTCAACTATGAGTGATTCAGAGTGATGTTTGCACAGGGCTTGGCAGTCTCGGAAGCACAGCTCTCTGTAAATGCAGACTTTTATTATTAGAAGATGATGAATTTTTAAAATGCCAATCCCGGCCTTTTCAACAGAGAGTATAACTTGAGCCTGCATATAATTTGTTGTTTCTTCATCAAACAATGCCCAGGCCTCACCTGTGAGCCGAGAACTCAGCTTTGGGCACCCGTCAAGGCCACAGATGCCTCAGGAGTTGGCAGGTCCTGTGAATGGCAGAGCCCGCTCAGGAGCATGGGCCCTGTGCAGCTAGTCAGGAGGAGGAAGAAAACTGTACTTCCCATGAAGTCTCCTGAGTTTTAAATTTAAAGAAAAGACTTGGGGGCCGGGGATTTAGCTCAGTGGTTCCGGCGCCCGTCTTTCAAACACAAGGACCTGGGTTCGATTCCCAGTAACCACATGCAGTACTGGGTGTGGAGACTCATACCCAGCAACAATCAGCACCACATACCACAGTGCCAGGCGTGGTGGCTCACGCCTGTAATCCCAGCACGCGGGAGGCAGAGGCAGGAGGATTGCTGTGATGTGAATTTGAGGCTGAGCTCAGGGCCAGCCTGAACTACAAAGTGAGACCCTGTCTCAAAAAAAAAAGACTTGGGACCTCTGCAGGCTGAATTTGCCCTTTGACCTGCCCCTGTGATGTTGCACTGCAGTAGTTGGAGCACCATTGTAGGGAGGAGATTCCCAGGGAGGCAGCCTCTGTCACCCAAGGCCGAGCATAGTCCTTGCTGTGGGGAGTTTTAAACTCTGTCTTTCAGCCCACCACCACCTTTTTACTTGCATGTGTCCATTCAGAGGACCTGTCTTAAGTGAGGTGTATGCGCCATAGCACTGACCCTTAGCCATCTAGGTAGGCTGTGAGGCCATCAAGGCCTCAGTCAAAATGCTGACTCCATCCCTACTGACTGTGGGACTTGGGAGTCATTTAACCTTTCTGGATTTCATCGGCAAAAAAAAAAAAAGAGTGATAATTATCTGTGCATTACAGAACGGCTGCTATGTAAGTATCAAGCTTCTGTCCCCATACTGTACAGGGTCTAAGAGAAAGGGTCTCTTCCCCTCAGTGCTTCCCCTTCTCCAACATGTACCCCAGGGAACACGGCAGCTGGGAGGAACTCTGAGGGAGAGAAAAGTAGGCAGAGACCGGACTTGGCCAGCACTCTATGCGCATCCTTCGTCCTCAGCCTCCCGGTCCAACTTGAAACAGTTTGCCTTGCACCTAACTGGTTCCCTTTACCCACAGGACCCGATGGAGACACTCTGGGAGCAAAGATGCCTGGAGCCTTTGGGCTGCCTTTTGGGCTCCGCAGCACAAAGAACATGGCTTGTTTTCCCTGGGATGGAGATAACCCTCTTCCAGCAGGAGAAGCATGCGCAGAGTGGACGTGACCCCCCCATCACTTCTGGTACCCCACTTCACGTTTCATGGTTGGCAGGCATGTCTCTCTCTCTCCCTAAGAGAATGTAAGCCAGCAGAAGGTGGGGCTGGGACTGTGTGGTGTCTATCTCTCATTCATCTTCTCTCCTTCCTGCCATCCTCTTGCCTGGCAGCTACCAAGTACTGATACAGGAAAGAGAGAAAGTTAAAGAAGACAAAGGAGAGGTGGGAAGAATCT